>JBBMJM010116695.1:3251-14967 GCA_037832705.1 Centriscus cristatus
ATATCCGAACATAGTATTTTCATATGAAACACTTAGATCTTTAGATCTTAGTTCCTTAATAATTCAAATAAAGTCAATGTAAAATTTGGGGCGATATCGTGGGCTAAGACGGGGGAACTGTAAATGTACCTATGCCAATAAAAAATAAATCATCTGTTCTTTCTGGGAGAGCTGTTAATTACCCGAGCACTCTGGCATGTTGCCGGTCCAGGTTCCGTTCACAGTGCAGTGTAGGGTGAGCAGGCCAGTAGAGTAGTAGCCCTCCTTGCAAGCGTAAGTAATGGATCTCAAAAAGGTAAGGCCATCATGGATCAAGATCTGGGCGTTGCGTGGAGTTCCTGGGTTTCCACAAGAAACCACTGAGGGCCAGAGGAAAAAGGGACAGATTAGCAGAAAAGATTAGCTACATAGAGCTAAACCTTACAGAGTCATTCATACAAGACACTCATCGTCCACCCGTCCTTCCATCCGTCATCTTTCCCTGCATCCTGTTTCTTAAATAACATATTCTTTACTGAGAATACCCCTCTGCGCCAATCTGGACACCAGCGATGGTTGTGTTCATCAGTCTCCAGCTTGCCCCGGGCTCCGGGAGCCCTGTGGGCATCGCCCTCCCATAATGACCAGATGTGGCCTGGCCCTTGAAGTCTGTGCCAACCAAGAACAGGTGGGCAACTGTGGTTTGTGTGTAGACTGTACACACCAAAGAGGGGATGAGGCAGGGGGAGGCAAGTGAGAGAGGTGGCATGTTGTGTGTTGTGTACATCTGTGTGTGTGGGGGGGGGTAGTGGGCTCTACATATGTGCAGGGTGTTGCGAGAAAACAGCAGGACAGACGGGATCGGGATCAAGCTTCTGGAAATAGCTAGATGCATAAAAGGATGAGGGAAGGGCAAAAAAGGACACATAAGTAGAGGTTATGAAAGGGTTAATCCCCTTTGTGTCAAGAAGACCTGTGACACACCAGATCTAGACACTCGCCGTATGATTGAATCACATATAACATCACCTTCATCTGAAGGATCCTTCTTCACATTCATTTTATGTCAGAACACACGCTATTCAACAGCAACCAACTGTCATATCTTGTGTGAAAGACGGCGTGTGGGCTACGAGACCTTGATCGAGTTTCAACACGGTGCACATTCAGAGAATCTTGCCAGCAAAGTGGATGAAATGAAATAAAAAGCATGTGTGCTTCAATCGGTAAACATTCTCTATTACGAGACCCTTTCCCTCTCGTTTAATCCCAGTTTTTCATTACGTGAGTGCACACACATCCGCAACGCATGCATATTTGCAATGCATCTTTGATTCAATTTGCTAAGGCAGCAGCTAATTACACAGTCAGTGATTGAAATACACGCTGCCAGCGCGGCTCAGCCAGAGAGTGAAATGTGCAGTTCAGACTCATTTTGTCTGAAATCAGCCTCCCACATCAAAACATGAAACTGAGCAAACATTTATACTTCAACAAGTAGGAATAAATACATGGACGAAACATACACATGCAAATGGTGATTTCTTTTAACGTGATCACGTATGACGACTTCTACTGGAAGACGCATGTCCTGAATGTGTGTCCACACGCAAACTGGTCGGTCATATTGTATCTGTCCATTATTCCGTCTTCTTTTTATTTATAAGGTTTACAACTGCATTAATACTGCAGTCTGAAGTAGAATTCATGTTCAAATGATTTTCCTCCAACTGCTCTTGAGGAATGCTAAGGAGTTTCCAGACCAGATGGGACATCTAATCCCTCTCTTCTGCTCTTGGGGCTCCCGGTGGACGTGTCCAGAATACTTTCACAGTACATAAAGGACAACGTGCTGATCAGATCTCTGAAAACCTCCTCCGGGCGCTTTTGACAAGCTCTGTCTTCAAACTCTTAAGGCCAAAGTTTGGACACAATAAAAAAGCCCAGAAACACACCCCCCTATGAAATTTAAAATGATAAAACTCTTAACGTAAGACAATCATCTTCATCTGTTATTATTGGATGGAGGATGTACTTCCTTGGCCGGGTTCCTCCTGTTGACATTGACTGCTGGACTGACATGGACAAACCTACACTGCTGGAGTTGATCACAACAACGACCATCTACAGTCATAATAATATTCACACTTCATAAAATGTAAATATAAATCATAACACACTTTTCATACACTGTGGGTTTGAATGTACATACAGTCCTGCCTCCCTCTCTTTTACATATCTCTCTGCCTGTCTCACTGTCCACTTGTCAGTGTTGTCCAGTGTTTCACCCCCACTGGTCGAGGCAGAAGGCCAACATGTAGTACGAGTTTGTCCTTGCCTCTGTCGTTAAGAGCTACCCATGCTGGTGATGGTTTCTTTCAGAATAGTTTGTCGATTGGAGAATTCAAGATCAACAATGTAATCGATTTGCAGTGATATACAACACACACGCACACACACATACATCCACATATCTCACCATGACACTCGGGTTGGGTACCCAGCCACGTCCCGTTGGCCAGGCACGTTCTCTCTGGTGAACCTTTCAGTGTGTAGCCGGGTTCACAGCTGAAGCGGACGTCACTGCCCGCTATAAATTCTTCCCCAAGACGAATACCGTGGACAGGAATGCCTGGATCGCCACACAGCCCTGCAGACTCTCCTAGAAAGATTTGAAGAATAGAACTCATTAAATATCATTAAGCTGACACTGGGAGACCACCACTCCTGTGGAAACAACGCATTACAACCACACCTGACTTAAGTGCTGTTATATTTCACTGAAGTACCATAATAATGATGTGATTAAAGCAGCATCCCCCTCTGAACCCATCCAGCTGACAGGAAAATAATATTCCTCTCCCGCCAATGGATTGACCACACTCTTATGTTAAGTTATATTACAGATACAGCAATTGCTCAAGTCCGCCAATTAATCTCACATTGCAAAAGTTGATATATACTTGAGAAGGGCTTCGCTTAAGACAACCAGCTATGAAATCGAGGCAAACACGTGTCTCTGGTATATATAAGACTGTTGTGAACTGTGATATTAAACTGTCAGGATGATGTTTACTGCCAGTCGACGTTCATCTCAGTGTGTTATAGTCCATCTCTGTCACCGGCTGGTTTTTGTGTGTCGTCCTTGTCGATGTGTTTTCTCTTTGTAGCCGTGCGTTGAACACAAGCTGTACTGGTGTACCAGTCGCCCCAACGCAAATCAGTGAACGGGGAGGGGGCGGGGGGGTAAAAGGACCGATGCCTTTATAGAAGTTTCATAACCCAGCTGAGGTGTGGACGGCCCTGCTCATCCAGTCTAATAAGAGCACATTAAAGCAGGTTTATGAAGGACGCTGCCTTTGCCCTTGAGGCCTGAGGTGCAGGCCGCTCCAGCTTGGTCCACCTACCGTACTCATTACCTGTGAGAAGCTGCCAACCACCGATTATTTATTGACCCTGCATCATGAGGTATATCTACCAGGTTATATCTGAATTAATAAAATATTACAAAGAAACAAAACAAAGAGAAAAAACAGTAAGATAAATAATCCAATATGTGATTATTTTAATATCAGTCAATCTGGCTGATGTCTTTTTGTACCGGAGCAGTGTGGTGGTGAGCCGCTCCACTGGCCGTCCAGCTGGCACATGCGTGTTGTGTTTCCGATGATGTTACGCTGGCCGATGCAGCTGTAGCGGATGACTGAGCCAACTGTTCGACGATCCCCCGAGATCTGGGCGTAGGGTGGCATACTGGGGCGGTCACACAACACCACTGTCCGGTCAGAATAGGGAGGTTAGAGAAAAAGAAACCAACAAAACCAACAAACGCTAACGAAGGTCGGGATATATTCCATATCGAATTTATGCCCTGAAACTCATTTCCACAGTCCAATCATGTTGGTTAGCATTGGACATTTAACGCAACACAAAACATGATTTACAGTGTGTAAGTAAAGAGAAGAGAGCTGAAACAATTCACTGATGATTTGTAGTGGATCGCGTAAAACAAACTCAATTAACTGACAATGATTGGTCGGTTATAAACTGTAGAGTGCATGTGATGACGGGCATTTTACTCCATATGGGACATTTTAGCCACTGAACAATGATGTTCATAACAAATAAAAAGGTTAACAGCACGAGTGGCACTTATAACAATTCCTCAGGTAGTGTATACTCACAAAGACACTTGGGCAAGGAGCGGTCCCATGTTCCATCCCCCTGACAGGAGATGGAGCTGGTGCCCAGCAGGTAATAACCTGGGTTGCAGCTGTACGACACCGTGGTCTGGAAGCTGTAACGATGAGGCCCACTGGGCAGGATCTGCCTGATGCTGTTCTCCACGTGGCCTGGCTCCGTGCAGTTTACAACTGCAGGAACGGAGAAAAGTGAAGAGCAAAGTAAGATTGCGTGAATTAATTTAAATGCAGACATGACAACGTGTGCACGCCATCTTTCATCTACTTGGACGTTCACGTGAATGGCTGTGGCAACCCCACAGGACATTGCCTGTCTTGATTGGACTCCACAATCTCTGTCATCTCGCCTGCCATGTCTGGCCGTCCAGAATCCATCTATCCAACCCAATCCAAATGAAGTAGGAGGCAGGCTCCGGAAATAAACATTTGCCTCATTAGAGCCAGTCTCCTGCTGGCCCCCGTGGTGCGGAGAGGGTGATAGATGGAGAACTCGCGGGAGAAGAGGCACCGTGTCAGTTTAGCACCAGATGGAGAGAGTTAGAGAAGGGGAGAATGAGGGATGAGTGAGCAGCGAAGGACAGTGAGGAGGGGGAGGGGGAGTGTGTGCGGTGAAGAGTTAGAGAGGTAGAAACCCTGATGGTGCAGAATATATTAAAATTCATGACTGCCTGTCAGGCTCCAACTGCACCCAACACTGATCCATCTCAGGCATCTTGTACAAGCACACATCGTCCACTGCAAAAAGTCACTGAGTCACAGTTGCTGTCTATTTAAGGTGAGAACCATAATGAAATGTCTACAATGATGCCAAAAGTGTAATGGGCCCTAAAACACTGTCTTGGAGTGCCCACATAGCTGTTATGCCCCAGTTGGCCTTGATATGAATGTGCCTTTGCCACAGCCAAAACGAACCCATTCTATGCTAATGTGCATGAAAGCATGCTCATTGTCATCCTCCTCAGCTGGCCAGCACAGCTAAATCACCCCTGAAATATCTGTAATAATGTATTCCTTCCAGCGGAGCGCTGACCTGTGGTGCATCATTTACAACTTACCACACAATAACATGACAAAGCGCATCTGAAGCAGCCGAGCTGAGACTCTCTCAGCTTGGTTTCAGCCGTGAACAAATGTGCTCGGGCGACATGGGTTCAGAAAGCGATCCAACAGCCGTCTAAAACAACTGACCTCCCGGAAAATGCTCGATGTGGTCTACTGAGCAGAGGAAGAGGAATCCAAAAGAGCCAAAGGAAAATCAAACCGAGAGGAGAAGAGAGGTTTTGGTAAATCTTTTTTTTCATTCAGACCCTCACCAATCTCACCTCCTCACACTCTCCAGCCCAGCAACAGTCCTATAAGTCCTGCATTTAAGGTTTTCTTCCTGTGTATCTCAGATTTTGTCAATAAAAAAAACCACTCAGCCCTTAACTAAAATGGATAGATTTGTAAGAAATATGAAAATGAGTGTTCAGTCTCTTGTTCTTATCGGACCCATATCCATGAAATGTCTCTTTAGCTGTCTCCTCTCCACTGCAGAGAAAACACTTAATGTGTTTTTTTTTTCTGCCATGAAACCAATCTAATTGGCCCAAAACAAATCAATAACTACAAAACACATGTAATTTGCAAAATCCACAAATCATAGTAGAAAATTACAGTACATGAGAACAAACTGAACAAATGAGTGGTAATTGCAGGCAGATCGGAGATGAAATCTGGACAGTGATCTTCATCTGACTGAATCCTGGCACACTCTAAAACCTCTTCCTGTTGTTGCATCTGTCCACTCCCGTCTTCCCCCGAGAGACAGGCTGATGGGTTGGTTTACTAGCTAGCCACAGGTGAGGGTGTCATCCCTGCACTAATCAAGGAACTGTAAAAAGCCCCTGCCTAAAATACCTAGAATGCAGTAATTAAGAGGTGAGAAATGTGAGACAAAAAACAGATATACTCCTGTTACCACGTCAGCAGGGAGAGTAATGGGCGATCCAAACAGACAGCACCATCTGACACACAAATAACTCCACAAAACTGCATCTCAGACTCAGCATCCATAAGAAAACAAGGCCAATGCTAATATGATGTCACTACCAGAGCGGAGAGATTTAAGGAGAATGTCTGGGAGAAAATCTTGGCTGCTTATGCATACAGCAGCCAAGGGTATTTCTGATTTAAAAAAAAAGAAAAAGACAAAGAGGCATTCCTCTGTGACTTGTACCCTCCTCGTTCCTTCATAAATGTGGAAAAAAAGTCCAAATCCTTTCTCTCCTCTCTTAAAACACATTCATAAGTCAATCTGTCACTGCTTTTATCACATTCACAGCCTTATCTCGCAGACGGCCTTCTTCCATGCTTGTCACAAAGCCTTCGGTTAGTGGGGACTTAAAGACAAATGTGTGCACCAAGATGCATCGCCTGTTTGAAAACAGCAAATTAAAAGTCCTTGTTTTGCTCATTCACAGCAGAAGGGGTGAATAGGAACAACTTTCATTTGGAGCAGCAGCCAGTACGCAGGTCTCCACAGACTGCTGTCTTTCACACAAACTCAAGGATCCTGTGATTGTTGTTGACTCTCTCTGCATGGTTTATTAAGCAAGTTTACTTCTCTGACAGACAGGTGAGCCTCAGGGTGTAACAGAGGGAGCTGGCGAAGAGAAACCACAATCATATGTAATATCTGGATCCTTTACAGACCAAGGGACGGGACTATAATTAAATAAACCAGACTTCTCTTCAGCCTTGGGGTTCATTTCAGTTTCCGTCATTGTCTGTCATTTAAAGCCTTCTCTCCATCCAGGTTCCACTATGTTCTGTACTTACTTTTACACCTTGGGAGACTGTTACTCCACTGCCCATTGGCCTGGCAGGTTGATTTCAAAGCCCCCTGGAGAATGTATCCGGTATTGCACACAAACCGGACAACATCATTTAAGTTGAACTGGGATCCCTGGGTAGCACCAAAGGTAGGGTTGCCAGGGTGACCACATGTGATGGCTGTAGACATTACACAGGGAAAGGGGGAAAAAGGGTTAGGCATTTACAAGTTTATAATACAACTCAAGGTGTAATTTAGGCCCTTAGATGATGGTACTTACGGACACAGACAGGGGTGTGTCCTGACCAGCGGTGATCCTGCTCACAAATCCGCACCGACACCCCAATGAGCCGAAATCCAGGGTTGCACTGGTACACAACACTTCCCCTATAGTTGTAGTTCTCCCCGATGATCTGTCCGTTCACTATGGGCTCAGGGGTCCCACAATGGCCCGCTGTAGAAAAAAAAAAGAGAAGTTATTAAAACAGTCTTAGGTTGTTTTGGTGAGGTACTCATAATGTCTCACCTAAACACTGGACCTGTGATCCACTCCAAAGCCCGTTGGACAAACACTCGCGAACACGAGAACCCACCAAAGTATATCCTGTGTTGCAGGAGAAGATAGCCGTGGCTCCGTAAACAGTCAGTGTTCCAATCTTATTCCCATTAGGAGGAGTCCCAAGGTCCCCACAGGAGATGACTGAAACAAGAAAGAAAGAATAACAATCCAATCTGATCCCAATCGGTTCAGAAATAATCATTTTTCATTCATTTCGTTTTTGTTAGAATCATCACAACGTATTATTAGAGTGGAAATAGAGTGGAATTATTTTCGTGTATTGTGCAAATTATTTTCTATTCCTTGTGGAAATGAGGCCAGATGAAGAAAAACAAGTAAATAATTCAGACTTACTCTCACAGGCTGGACGTGGATCTGGGTAGTCCCATGTGCCATTGGCCTGGCAGCTAATAACCCTGTGACCTCTGTAGTAATATCCCTGGTCACATACAAGCATCAGAATTGCATCATACTGGTTTTGGGTTCCATAGATCAACCTCCATCTTCCATGTTCCACCGCAGAGTGGCCAATGTCAGGGCAGGTCACGGCTGGAAGGTCAAAGGTTATAACATCTGAAATACATGCCTGCTGCTTGGTCATTGCAGTAGGGAGACAACACTAATAGATACTCACGGACACATCGTGGGGGGACCTCCAAGGGGCTCCACCTTCCAGATTCCTGACAGACCACTGAGGTGGTGACAGGTCCAGCGAGACGAAAGCCTGGGTTACACTGGTATGCCGCACTGGACCCTAAAGAAAAGTCCTGGCCGACAATACTGCCATTGATGGGAGGTACTGGCATTCCGCAGGACATGACTTCAAGGGAAAACAATGGAAAAACAAAAACAAAACCATTGGACGTGATTGGAAGTTCAAGCAACCGGCAGCAATGTGTGTTTTCCACAACTTGTCTGCATGCAGAGCAGCTCTCTCACAATAGGCTCCATCTACTAACACACTCCAGGAGTCAGCACTGATTTTGCAGTAAACATTTGCTTGGCCGCCATCTGCACAACAGTCAACAATGAAATCCAGAGAGGGGGCGAGCGATTCACATGGAGCTCACACCTGTTGTGGATGTGAGCAGACAATGAATAGCTGCCCTTCTGCACTCGTTCTGGGCTGGTGAGCTTTTAGCCTTTATGCTAATGGTGGACTCCTGTGAATGTCCTGCAGATCATCTAAAACATGTCTTTCCTGTAGAAACAGTATAATTGTTCATCTCTTGACAATTTCAATATAACGTCATATGTGCACGTGTAACTGAGAAGGCCACACCCACAGTGGGATTCTTTCGTTATTAAGAGAAAAAGGAGCACGGATATGTTGATATCATTGATAAAATGCACTGATATAATAATATTGTAAATATGGAGCAAGGCTATCCATGCCCTCCCCACCCGTTTTTTGGGCTTGTTTCCATAGAGATGGTTCTGCGTTTCTCTCATAATATGGCAACACTGATCATTGCTGAAATGATGCCAAGCAAGGCGTGTACCGCACTTTTCCCCTTTCCTCTTTCATACAACACTCAGATGCACATGGTGAACTGTTGTTGTTGCAGGAAACTCACCTTGGCAGAGTGGCACCGGCGCGTTCCACTGGTAGATCCCCTGTGGAGTGCGGGTGCACGTGGCACTGCTTTGGCCGATTAACCTGAAGCCCTGGTCACAGCTGAAACGCAGGGTGCTTCCCAACTTTGTGCCCGTCATACTGTGCACTGTGCCGTTCACGGGGCTCTGTGGTGGGCTGCAGTAAGCCGCTGTGAGACAACGCGAGAAATAGGTTTTGTGCATGGGAATTTGGGTATCAATACAATTGAAAGGAACAAGCATAACATTTCAATAATGATGCAAGATAATGCAAGTTGTGTCTAGGAGCTGATGGATTAATATGCTTTCAGTATCAGGGAGCCCCAGATTTCTTTTACATCTGTCTTTTACGCCTGGCATGGTAGAGGAGGATTAGCATTAATATAAGGCAAAACAAGAGACAAGGAAAATTGATTAAAGGAAACTAATGGTGCACAGCCAAACAGGAATTTGTCAGCAGTTGCAGAGGAGGATCATAAACATGATGGATAGATAATAACGGGGGCAAAATATCTGTTTTTGTTTGTTGGCTAAACTGGTAGATGCAATTATCGTCTATCATCCCAAATGGTTCCTGCAACAGGTCCGTAGTCACCAAAAGAATCGGATGCTCATCCTGTGGAACTAACACACAGACCCAACAAATAAATGAACAAATAAATAAATAAAAGAGGAAAAAAAGGGATTTAAGAAGGGATTGCAGTGCATCAGTAAATATGTATGTGGCGAAGAAAACGGGTGCTGCTGGGAGAGATGAGGACGTTCTGTGGACACCAAAGACCATTGACTTTGACTGTCTGAATGACATTTCTAAAGAGATACAAATTCTGGCCTAAACATGTCAGCAAGTCAAGTAATAACATTTCTTTCACAGTTTTATGAAAGCTGTGAATTTCTCACAGAGATTAAAATATTTATCTATCTGTCTACATGGGGCTTCTACAGAGTCCATGTTGAAGTGTCCTTGAGTAAGAACCCACAGTTTCACCTGATGTGTGAATGTGCGGATGGGTGAACGAGGCCACTTTACACAGCCCTTTGAGTGGCCGTAAAACGCAGACGTTACCACATACAACATGTGCCTCTTTCCTTGTTAGACTAGCTCTCTCCAGCGCTGATTTGTAATCATGTACGTCTGCACAATGGAATTCCCACTGAGTGACTATCACACAAAGCCTGCTCTGTCAGCTTCCTCTCATGCTATTAGTCTGAATGTCCGCTCCTGAGCCCCCCCTCCGGTTCGATCCCTCACTTACGCCTGTGTCTCATTTGGCCCTCTGTTATGCCATACATCTTGTCGCCTTGCAATCAGACCTGCAGCTCAACGCAATCGGATTTACACAGACAGGTGACTGGATTGGAAGCAAGAGAGGTGAGGGCGGTGGTGAGGGTGGGGGCATGTGTCTGGAAATATATATATATAACACAGAGAGATGGTAAGGAAGATACTGAAAGAGGCCCAATCTAAGGTGATTGGGAGGGAAAGAAAATGACGGTGGGTGGAGCTGAAGGAGATGTTTGCATGGTGATGGAATACCAGCATGAGGATGGATTGATGAAGAACACAGCCGAGCACACCGAATCTCCCTGCGCCATCTGTTTCGTGCTCATCATCAAGGTCTGACAGCATGCTTCTCCTCTGGACGGTGGTAAATTGTGGGTTCTCAGCCATCACTTAGTCAGTCTGCCACTCAATACAATCCATCCCAAGTATGATTTTTTTTTTTTTTTTTTAATGGTGAAGGGGGAAAGAAAAATAAATGCACTCACTGGGGGATACAGAGCTCAGACAATCGGTAAATCTGGATGAGCTGAGGGCGCCTTCTTAAAATCGACAGTTAAAATTCACAGTGAGTTATGCCAAAAAAATCCTTCGTGGGAGCAGGACACCACTGGTTAAGAATAGGCTAGAACCAGCATTTAGCTGCACTGCAGTTGCCTGCCAACCGTCCCAGGTTGTCATGGAGATGGCTCATATTTCTCACTAATGGATGCTAAAATAAAAGACGTAGGAAAAATCAAACAATAACGTCCAGATAAAACATCTGGTTGAGTTTCATAAATACCTGTCTCTGACTCTTTCTCACCTGAGTAGCGTATGCGGAACCCTTTGTGGCTGGTCGTGTGATCGAAGGACCAGTGCAGGTAGACTTTGTTACTGGAGCTGCTGATGCTCAGTGGGCTGGAATAATTACCGCTGAGGGTGATCAGAAGAGGGCTCTGTCTCGATGGGCCTGGATGGACAAAAAAACAAAGACAAAAAAACATCATGGGCGCATGTAGTATTATTATCACCTCTGCCAAGGAGATCATGTTTTTGCCGGAAATTATCTGTCAGAGATTAACTATTGGTCGTGTTCTGGAACCATCTGGATCCAATAAACTGTTGAAGGATTCTTAATCATGTGAGACATTGTCAGCATCTGTCTCTAGAACGCCACAGCAGCAGCAGTGGATATATATATATATATATGTAAAGAAAAAGAAAAAAATAGTAACAAGGCTGCTGATTTTTGTAAATAAATGACATATTGGTGACAAATGTTGGAGGTCTGCGCTCTCCGA
>JBBMJM010116701.1:0-14965 GCA_037832705.1 Centriscus cristatus
GTGACTTTTCTGTCATCTCTTGTGCTTCATGAGCTCTTTGACTGAGCGTGTGTCCTCCTCTGCAGGGCTGTGCTGGTCAAGCTGGTCTGCCCGGATTTAAAGGCAATAAGGTAAAGGATGAATAAATGACAGTTGACAATGTAAGTGTGATGTAGATATGGTGGAAATAGTCTTTCGTGTGACAGACCCAGGAATATGTTTTTTGATTACAGAAGCTAAATCTAAAGGGGCCAGCAAACAATCATGGCATTGTCAGATGAGTAGGGATAGAGTAGGGATAGAATTCATTCACCAGGTCGGTTCAGGATTCTCTTGTTTTTTCATTGATGCCACAATGTAACGGTATGGTTCAGATTAATCATCATTAGGATTAGTAGAGTAGAATTAATTAAAGATTGTCAAAAGTAGAAGACAGACTCTGTGTGATCTCAACTCACTTACAGGGTCAAATCGGGCCTGAGGGACATCCAGGAAAAAAAGGGTCAATGGGACCCCCTGGACCACCAGGTTTACCAACCCTCTATCTGTGGAGGAACACTGCTGAGGAATGGGCTGCCTTCCAGGTACCGTCACTGAAAGGAAGAGAGGGAGGGATCCATCTGTCTGTGTGTCTGTCTGTCTGTCTGTCTGTCCATCCATCCAATATTTAAGCTGCTCAGTTCTAGTTCCAGTCCTTTCCATGCTCACCCCTTCACTCACTCAGTCTCAGAGCGAAGCCATCTCACCTTCACCTGTACAAACATGGTTAAAACCTTTGACCCTGCAGGCTAATAATCCTTCCATCTATCCATCCTTCCATCCATCCTTCATCAGTAACAGCAGCTGCTTACGTCCATCTACACATTAACCCCTTGATAGGACGCTTATCCAATTACTTGGATATTTGATTTTTAATGAATTTCAGTTTATTCCGCCTCTTGACAGCGATTAGGAGATTTTCAAGACTGTTTTCATTCTTTTCTATTCTGTTACAAATCCAGTACAATGACATTCGTATGTATGGTTCATTGTCTGGTTTAGTAAGCTGTTTCCTGAAAAAAAGTTATTTGTTAAGAATATGAGCACACATTTAACCTTAATATAACATGAATTAATGACTTTTAGTTTCATGAAATAAAATCCAGTGCACTTTTGAGAACCAAAAGAATACCCACAAACAAAACAAGACTAGTTCGGTTTTATAAACAATATTTATAAAATGATGGTGACAGATAGATGGACGGATATGGAAGTCAGCAATATAGTTCACTCACCAAATAAAGGGTTGAGATGTACCATCGTTTTTGAGGTGAACTGTGCATAGAGGTCAATAAGATACTGCACAACAAGCGAGACAAACCCTGGAACACAGATGGAGGAGTAAAGACTGACACATGAATGAAGCTGTGTCCTCTGTGTTCCTTCTCTTGTAGCAAACCAGCTTCTATCAGTTACTTCAGTCCGGTTGGCCTGTAAGTATGGACTGAACATTGCTAGTCTCCTTTTGGTGAGATTAAACACATTGGCTCATTCCCCAGGCTTTTTAATAGCTGAAGCTGGTTTCTTCTCTGAGCTTGCAGAGTAAAGAAGGCCCCCCGGGACCACCTGGAGAGATGGGCAAGCCCGGCATACAGGTTACTGATTGGTTATATTTTCAATTCCAAAGCAGTCAGTAAATACTGAATGTGTTCAAAATGATGGAGCCTGATGCTTGTCCTGATCTTCACTCCCAGGGGGCACTTGGGGAACCAGGGGAACGGGGACAACCAGGGATGCCAGGAGAGATGGTAAGCATCGAACCGTCAGTTGTAGTTCATTCTACTTCTGAAACATTAGGGAGAGGGGGAGACACTTGACGTCTCAGCCGGTCACCATCTTATTTTGTTTCATAAAAATAAATAGATAAGTGAATTAAAATAATCGGTTGGTTTGGAACTGAAATAGGTCTTTGAGTCGACTAACTGATTCTGTGGACTAGTCTGTGGTCCGTGTTTGTTTAATAAACAGTTGATAAATAAACATTGTCAGTATTAAATAGGAAACATATTTTCCATACTTTTTTCAAATTTGAATTTTTAATTATAAATTAAATTAAATTAGTGTGAAACACAACTCAAGGTCAAGGTAGCAAAGAGACATTTTTTGTTTTTGGAGCTTTTGGAAGTAGTTCAGTGCTTTTGGCCCTAAATCACACATTTGACCTCTGCAATGGGCTTGACCGAACAGTGAAGCTGCCCTCCCCAAAGACACTTTTCAACAGGGAGAAACAAGTCACAGAGGAAGAATTCCTCTCCCCGACCAGTCACAACATTCA
Source organism: Centriscus cristatus (assembly GCA_037832705.1). Classification (NCBI taxonomy): domain Eukaryota; kingdom Metazoa; phylum Chordata; class Actinopteri; order Syngnathiformes; family Centriscidae; genus Centriscus; species Centriscus cristatus. The sequence goes on from JBBMJM010116701.1 coordinate 2,294, forward strand.
TCACAACGGGAAAAATAAGGTAGAAGAAGACAACTCGGCGTCTGCCAGTGCGTAAATCTCAGAGGATGAAAGGCAAAGCATGTCACATGTTCTTCTGCAACCGGCATTTTAGGCTTTAGATGGTATCTCTGGCATTCCCAGATAATTTAATCTGATCTGAAGTCACTTTGTGCACAGCCACAAAACTGAAATGCTGTTTCAGAACAACATGCTCCTCAGTCATTCAGCTGGAGTTGAATGTGAAACAAGAGGAAACTTCTGTCTCTGCTTTACGTCGACATGTTTTATGACTGTTGGTCAAACAAAGGCAGCAATATAAAGAGCCGAGGTGTTTCATTGTTCAAGCAATGGAAATAATATTAAATGTTGGAGCATGTTGTTTCAGTCAAACCTTCCCAGTTACCATCGTTTGTGTAACATCGCATTAATCATCCACCGCAGTTTAAACTGTCATGTCGTCCAGTTCCAGCACAGGTGGTTTATTCATTCACTGTAAATCTGGGCTTGTCGTCCACTTGTCCTCTCGCGAGTTATTGCACCCCAAAAGCTTCCTGTCAGTACGTTGCTATGGTAATGATGTTCTGATGTGATGGATGGCTCCACTGAGCTGTCAACGAGGTCGGGTTTCTCCAGTGTTTAGAATTTACAATGTAATGTGAAGTGCTCAGGGTAAACTTCACTGACTCCACCATCACGTTCAGCAGTGTTCTAACTTTCATGGTTTATTTCGCCCAAAAGGGTGAACAGGGTCCCAGGGGCCCTCCTGGGCGACCCGGGGCGCCAGGGAGAGACGGAGAAAATGGAGAAGATAGTCAGGCTGGCTCACCCGGTGTTCCTGGATCACAGGTGGGCACATTTTCTGCATTGCGGTTAACCAGCACGCAGACCAAGTATGCTTGTCACTACGGGCAAGTCATTTATTTTCTCCAATTGACATTAGGGCCCCTGGGGATACAGAGGTGAACGAGGGTCCAAAGGTGAAAAAGGTGATGAGGTGAGTGTGTAAAATAGGACAGTTGCCAGACCAGTCAGCTCCAATGAAGAACACGTGGTTGTGTGCAAATCATCAACACTGTTTTTATGTTACTTAAAATAAGTACCCCACTGGTGACACAGACGTGACAAATGACTCGGCTACTTCATTCACACAGAACTCAAAAGTAACAGAAGTACCGTGAGACCGAAGAGGGTTTTCAATGTGTTCCCGTTCTTGATGTTGGGCCTAATGAACACTGATGCATTCATTTATAAAAGGGAAAAGGGAAATATTCTGTTAGCCTGTCAATAAAGATTTCTTCCTTCCCTTTCCTCAGGGTCGCATTGGCATCAGGGGTCCCAGAGGGGAAAGTGGTGAACCTGGAGAGAAGGTATTATTTATTTAGAGTGGATCCTCTTCCAACTTTGCACTTTTATGACTTTGACACAGCAATAAGTATTATTTTTCTGTTACAGGGCTCAGTGGGTCCACCGGGCCCACCTGGTGCTGTCGGGTCACGGGTGAGTGTTTTCTCTCATAATTACATTTCATTAGGACGTATTTACTTAAGGGTTGTTTGAATTGTTTTCACACCTTGTATAATACAACATGACATAAACATCTATTGGTGTGAAATAAGAGGAGAAATACAAACAAATCAGGCTTTGTTACAAAAAAAGATTTCTGGGTCCTTACTTATCCCTAAGCCATTTTCCCTTTGAACCTCAGGCTCTCAGCAGTCAGTCATGCACACTTCTATTTTCACATCTCAGATTTACATTGACTTGGCACAAAATCCGGAACTTTGCCCTGGCATATTAGTGTCAGATCTCTGACCAGTTGACAGCCAGCGCTCAGTGTGATCAAATACAGTTTGAACTTCTCCACAGGGACCTCAGGGAATTCGAGGTGCTCCAGGTCCAGAGGGAATGTACGGGCCTGATGTGAGTGATGCCTCTTTGTCTGTTAGAAACTATACACAAAATGTATGAATGTAGATGTTACATAATTATCTGCTTGTTCAGGGAAACACTTCAACTTCATGGGTGAAAGAAATACATTATGTGACAGATGTGTGAAGCTACTTTAAGGTCAATAATAGGGGATGGTCGGCAAATCGAACACAATCTAAAGTTTAGTCGTTTAATTTTGTGACACAATCAACTACAAATGTGCCCAAACCTTGGCAGAGGTCGTAGCTCTTGCTCGTGCTCATGCTTTTTGTCACGTCAGTGGGCTATTGGCCACCGTTCTTTGCCACCTATTGTTTGATGTTATTTAAACTGTAACATTATTTAAACTACAATAATACAGGACAGTTTTTATAAGCAGTTGTTTTCATTCAAACCAACCACGCTGCTATCTGTTTGTTGCCAGGGTGACAGCGGACTGGACGGACCTCCAGGTCTGCCAGGGCTGCCGGTGAGACAACGGATGACGGAATAGTTTTCATTTACTGACAATGGTAATATGCATGTCATTTGTGTGTGTGCGTGCGTGTGTGTGTGTGTGTGTGTGTGTGTGTGTGTGTGTGTGTGTGTGTGTGTGTGCGGGCATGTCACAGGGTGCACCAGGTGTTACTGGAAGAGTTGGGTCTCAGGGAGTTAACGGCTCAAGGGTAGGACGACACCACCATCTCTTTCTTCCTCACATAGTCATGCGGTTATGTTTTATTTTAGGCTTTTTAGGTTTCTATTGTACTTAAGCGTTTGAGGAAACAGTTTTCTGATTGAAATTACGTTGAACGTTATAATAAATAAGTGAAGCATATCTTATATGTATTGTGTTAGATTTTGGACTTTGCTTTCAGGGGGACTTGGGACCTGCTGGCAGCATTGGCCGCAAAGGTCCACAGGTATATATGTACTCTCTGCTCTGCAGTTATTTAAAGTGAATGGAGTTTCTGGAATGTGGATGAAGTTTCAGGATTAAATTGTGTTTCCATGCAAAGGTTTGCAAAATTAAAATAAAGTCAAATTTGAAATGCAAAACTAATACTTGAAAGTTGAGCCAAAACAACCCGAATTGACAATTAAAAGTTCTAACTGTAAAATGACCTAAAACAGATTAATGAATCAAAAAATAAAATAAGATATAAATTCTACTGACAATGGTGTGCTGAATACACTTATGACTAATAAGAATGCCTTTTAAGATGTTTGTTCTCCACAGGAAGAAACCCTGACTTTAATGCATCTAATTTTAATTACCATTTGTCTCCCTTCCTCCAGGGGCCGCCAGGTATCGAAGGTCAACTGGGACACCCTGGAATCCGAGGACCCCAAGTGAGTACATAAAGCACAACAAAATTAAAATCATAGCAACATCCTACACACTTCACTTCTAAGATCTTAATTAAAGTGAGTGACCACTAGCATGCTGGGGAATTTGATCTGGAGGAAGAGTCGCTATCACCTTTTATCAACATTAACTAAGCCATGACAAATTATAATTATAAGGCGGTTTTACAGTGCGCTTTTCTTGACACTCAAAGATGCTTTACATTTAATAGGTTTTTCACACTGATGGAGGTACATCTGTAGCCATGGGCTAACGGAAACACGGCTGCCAGTTCACGACCTCTCTGACCACGTCATTCACAACCGTTTATTGAACAATCCGCTCAACCCCGGAGCTAATGCCGCGGGACGCGACAAGCCCATGCTAGGTTTATAGCACAGACCGATTGCGTTTAAAGACATTTAAAGATAAAGTGTTAACAACACATACTGTAGCTCATATTAACTGTAACTTGGATGGGTGGATGATTCGTAATGCTTTCTGTCTTCTGTACAGGGACGTCCTGGTCAAGTTGGTGCTGCTGGTCATAAAGGAGATCCTGTAAGTCAATCATCTATTGTTGTTTTCGAAATCAGAGCCAGTTGTAATAGTATGGTGGAGCTGTAGTTAGTTCGTGAGATGTCAAACTGAACCCAGGTTACATGGAAGGGTTTTTGTCCAAGAACATCTGTGTCTTGCTTATCCATTGCAATATGTCCAATATGTCAATTTGATGTGTGAAATCTGATAGTGTCAATCTGATAATGTCACTTGATTGATAATTCATCACATGAAGGTTATATACATCACAAGAGGTCCGGAGTACAAGACATCAACACAGAAGGACTGAACTTCTATGGAGGAGAATATACAGTATCGGATCATTTGTTTTCATTACTGTGCTGCTTCCTCTCTGTTTGTTTTCATATAAGGGGCCTATGGGGCCCATGGGTATTCGGGGAGACCCAGGCTTTGAGGGGCCAATGGTGAGTTGCACACAACTATTCTCCAGTATCTTACAATGCAGCCCTGCACATTTTTGTGAGAGATAGTAAAGAAAAGTGGTTTGTGAGGTCTAGTTGTAATTCATCACACATCAGCTGCATCTTCCGTGAAACATTTAGTTTAAAATACATACATGTATATTAGTATGTATTGGGTTGTGTTTATAAAACTGTGATGGACACAACAGTCCAGAGTCTCTTTGAGCTCTGAGTAACATTCAACAACAGATGCACATTACCATCCACCAAAAAAATAATTCATCCATGGACAGTGTCACTGTACTGTATATTCGTACAGTCTGTGTGACGACGCTCTCTTCTGGGGGAAGATTCACAGCCACACAGTGCCACCTAGTGGATATAGTGACTAGGTGGCTCATCAAATGACTGACAGGTCCAATTCACACATTTATATTTCTGGTACTTATTATTGACTACTTACTACCTATAATTGATGATTAACATTAATTAATTGATTACTTTTTATACATTTACCGTAGGATTATATACTTCTTATGGTTCAAATATACCACTCTTTTGCTTATTTTTGTTGCTGTGTGCTCTGTGTGCCGTCCTATTGCACAATGTTCCAGCTTGAATCGATAATTTCCTTTTTTTTTTTAATCATCCATTTATTATTATTTCACACTTAGACAGTTCTGTTGGGTGGGGTTACAGTGGTTCCCTGGTATATGGTATCAACCTATACATGACAATACAGAGTTATTCACACGGTTTTATATTATACAGTCACAGCTATACAATCTCGTATTCATTTGTTCCTATAAGCTTGTGGTAAAAAAAAAAAGGTTCCCATAGCCCTCTTGTATCCTCGCTGACTCTCACTAACATTTCTTCATATGATGCAATTTCTGCCATCTTTTCGATCCACTTTGTATAGTCTGGTGGATATGTGGTTTTCCATAACCTGAAGATAATTCGGGTTGCTGTGACTCCCATTACCTGTGACTGATCCCCCAGTAAGCATAATCTTGGACTGACTGGGATGGCGTCAGTTTCTTCATCTGCTAAGAACCTGAGGTTTCAGCCTCTCGGCCCTGCTGCTGGCGGTGCTGAACAGTGAACACTGCATTCAATTGTTAGCAGGAAATGAACTGTCTCTGATTTCTCTTTCAGGGTGAACCAGGGCAGCAGGGACCACCAGGCTTTCCTGGGATGACGGTGAGTTCTGATGATTCTTTGACTGATAATCACTGATAATCAGACCTTCCTTTGACCATTTTGTTTGTTTTCTTTTTTGGTAGGGTAACAGGGGACTGGATGGGGACAAGGGAAATCCAGGACCTAAAGGAGACCACGTAGGAATCTGATGAAATATTACAGAACCAAGAAACGAATACAGAATCAACATGTTAGCTGAAAACACACAGTCCAAGTCCAAATTAGATGAGAATGTTGAAGTCTGGCTTTGAAGCTGTGATCCTTTATATCTTCTTTATTGCCAGCCTTCAAACACACACAGTGTCTCAGCTATCTGCAAATGCTTAATTTTACATTTTCTAAGAGATATTTCTGTGTTTTTGTCTCAGGGTGTTCAGGGGGCAGTGGGTGTCCGAGGTTCTCAGGGAGAGAGGGGTCCAACTGGCTTTCCAGGTTTCTTTGGGACCAAGGGGCAGACTGGCCCCAAAGGCGCGGAGGTACGATGCCTTGACCACTGTCACCATCCATCATGATAAAATATATGTTGATATAATATTTTTTTAAATGATGCTGAAGAAAAGAAGCTGAAAACAACTTTATGCTGCATCATTTAGGGCTCGACTGGTGAAAGTGGACTTCAGGGAAAACAAGGCAGCACTGGATCTAAGGTCTGTGCCGACATGTGCATCTCACCCTTCATCTTATGCAGCTATCAGTGCTTCTCTCTGGACAACAGCCCTTGTTTGTCCATTGAACGACCAGCTTTGATTAACATGTATTAATAACTGCATTCTAATGACTTACAAACGTGTTAAGGATTTCAAATAATCTTGTTCTGTGTTGTGAATATGAATATCTAAAATCTAGTCGGAAAAAACCAAACAGACATTACTTTGCTGGTAATGAAAGTCTAAAAGCTCACAGTCTAGTCACTATTTGCATCAGTCAAATCATGATTTGTCTGTTTCCACTGTTGACATTTATGTTCTGCCACGGTTGCTAATATGTGAAACTTCTTGAAGGGAAACAGGGGAGCAGATGGTCGTCTGGGCAAACCAGGACACAGAGGGAACAAGGTACACCATGAGTGTTCATACAGCTGATACCACAGGAGAGGAACAAAAAGAAACTCATGTACTATTGTATCGTTGGTGTTTATCTCCCTGTCTCTTCTCTCCAGGGCCGAACAGGACAGAGGGGCCATACTGGCCAACCAGGCCCACCGGTAAACCTGTGTATCAAGCCTGTTAGGCATCATCTAACAAGCAATCAGTGCTTATATTTTAGGAAATCATAAAGATTCTGAGGACTAGCGCAAGTAATACTTAGTTGTTTTGAGCTTGTAATTAAACGATGTCATTTACATGCAACACACTAGAGAGTGTGACTTCTCAACAGTTTACATGTGTGTTTCTGCTTGATCCTATCCAGGGCATAGCGGGGTCACTGGGACCAGAGGGAGCGGAAGGAAAGCCTGGTACACAGGTTCCCATTCTCTGTCATATTTACATCCATCACCTGTAAATGTTGTTGTTGTTGTTTTTTTGTTTGTCAAATGATTATGCTTATTGTTACATGGTGAATTTCAATACTGTTAAAAAAGGGTCCTTTTGGTGTCCAACAGGGGCCACCATCTAGAACAGAGCGATTCAACTGGCGGCCCGGCGGATTATTGAAAAAAAAAGAAGTTGATTTATCATGTTCGGACGAAACAGATATTTGCCGGTAGGAGGTGCTGTGGCGGCATGCAGCGCTATACCCCTCCACCCACAGTAGAAGAAGAAGAATAATCTCCATAACTCGGCTTCCTGCACATGAAATCAGATGTAAACAAACATTGCAGCTCGCATGGCACAGCTCACTCTGCACGTGTGTGTAAACATGTCGCTATCGAAATTCAAAAAAAGAAAAGTTGATTCAGAAAATCGCCAGTTTAATAGCAAGTGGGCCGACAAATATGTGTAACCGATGTGTAACTCTGGTTAGATTTCACGCAAAATCTGTTTTGTTTCTTATGGGGGGAGCTTTTATTTCATTAAATTATTATTATAAAATGTATACAAATATATATATAATATATTATTATTATGATAATGAGATAATTCTGTACGCTGATGTTGCCGGTTAGGTCTGACACCCTGACTGCTTCTCTCTGCGTTGTGTCTGTGTGGCGGGAAGAGTGACGAGTGATGCAACATGTCAGCATACAGAATTAACAAATTAAAACAAAGGGAGCACACAACCCCTGTGCAAAATAACAGCACTTTCCTGGATGTCCAGCGACACACACCTTCAAAAGAGACACCGTGATAACTCATGTTTCCACGTGTTGAACCCCATTCTAACAAGAACATTCCTGGTGTCTTACCTCCCCTCTGGAGGCTAGTGCCAGTGAGGGAAGTGCTGCGAAAAGTGACATCACTTCTGCCAAGAGCACTCATCAAAATAAAAAAAATAACAAAATAAAAGCTCACCCACGCACGAAACAAAACAGACAAATATAAACTGAATTTTTCTGTAACAAGGGAAACAGGAACAAAAACAAAGATTTTGCGTGAAATCTAAACAGAATCACACATCGGTTACACTGACATGCTGCCTCACTCGGCGTCCCATCGCTCATATAGTTACATCATCCTTTGTGAATGCAGTCGGTCTTCATCGTAAGACAACGTGTTTTACTTTATAATGCAAAGTTCACAGAATGACACACTTAATTGCGTGTAGTCTTACCCTCGGCATGTGATTGTGAATTTGACGGGGTGCACGTGATCCATGCCAACCAAATGCTACCCTGAAGAAAATGACTAGCAGGCCACAAAGTATCGTCTTCGGCTAAGGTATTTTTCTCGATCGCATGCCGAAGGTAACAGTAGACGCAATTAAGTGTGTCATTCTGTGAACTTTGCATTATAAAGTAAAACACATCATCTTACCTGTTTCAGGAAATCCCGAGTAGAAAAAAGACTTGGTGCCGTATTGCAGCATAGTTGCATAGTTGAATAGCCCTGATCTAGAAGGTCTCTTATCTAAAGTCTAAATAATAGGACAACATTGAAATTAACTTAACCCTCAAAAGTACCGTTTGAGGGTTACACACAAGCTGCTGTGCATGCTGCCACTCTCGCTGCACCATCTGGGATACTCGCACATTTCTCCACTGTGAACACACATCACACACATCACGCATTTAAGATGAGACTTGTGTGTCTTAAAACCATGAGAAGCGTCATTTGAGCGGAGGTGTGGTGGTTGTTGGAATAGACTGAGGGAGGTGGTCTTTCCACAGTAACAGCAGCCTGAGGTGTTGCACGGGGAGCCGGAAGGATGACATGCACACAGAAGAGTTGTTCAACAGAAAATCAAATATGGGATGATTCAGTTTCTGTTTCCTCTTCTACAGATTTTTGGTTTGTCTATTTGGGATATCAATGGTGTGTGTGTGGGGGGTCTTTGTTATTTCTCATTTCTGTTCATAACATTTGTGTACACCTTCATTCAAGAATGTTTTAGGTACATTTGATTTCATATCTTGTTAAGATTCCTCATGGAGTGTTTTGTTAGCTTCTTGGTCTTGTGTTAGGTATGTTGCAAAATGACATTTGTGACATATCATCAACAAAGTATATTCATCGAATCATCAAAGCTGATGATCAGTTAAATGGGTAAATGTCATGTATTATGCCTGGAGTTCAAATATTTCATGGCAATCATTATACATATGACATCCATAATAAAATCATGTTTCTTCAGTCATTGAAACAACACACTATTTGCACTTGTAATGTACCTCTGCTGATATAAAAATGACTTCATTATTTGCTGTGCATATTTTCAGGGTCCCTTGGGTGCAGCTGGCATCGCAGGCAGTAAAGGACCCATGGTAAGACAGTTCCGACTGTGGGACAGTCAGGTCAACCAACCAGAATCAACCAACATGAACAAAGTATAGCCATACAAACCAGCTCAGTTTAACTTGTGTAAACTGGCTGTTATGGAAGTAGCTGAGCTTCATTGTTTTGTATATTTGTTCAAATAATCACATATACATGTGTATGCAAAACTATGAAATGCATTTTGTTTAACTCTTTAACTTCTTCAACATTATCAAAATTTGAGTTGTTTATTTTCCATGGGCATTTTGGAATATGTAATGTAATGTAATTTGCAGTCATTCATAATTGTTTATTGTTTATTGGGTCTTGGTTATTATTCACATCTGTTCACATTTTATTGATTATGTTAAATATATAATACTTTTATTTTCATATTTGAATCTGTTTTGTGCTTCATTTCAAGGGTTTTCAAGGACTCACTGGGGAGAGAGGAGCTGATGGCCCCCCAGGACCGAGGGTATGTGATTGTCGAGCAACTCCTCTGTTACTACATCTGTGCAGAGAGGACATAAATATGTTTCCCTGGTTATCAAGAGAGCTGTAGCTGTCACCAAACATTGACCAACTCAAGACATTAGTATTCAGTAACCAGCATTTTTGTGACAGTGTGTGTATGTCTGTGTTTTTCTCTTTCAACCACAAGGGCCCACTAGGGAAGCCAGGACCTCAAGGCTCACCAGGAATCCTAGGAGACAAGGTGACTCCACTGCCCCCCACCCCACCACCACCACCACATAAGTATCTGCTGTGTGTGTCTGTGTGTGTGTGTGTGTGTGTGTGTGTGAGAATGTGCCTCATGTAGGAGTGTGTTGCTCTCTGTTGTAGGGTTTCACCGGGAAGCCTGGCTCAGAGGGACCTCAGGGGCCAGTAGGCATGTATGTAAGTGAATCCTCACCAGGACCTGCACCACCTTCACTTCCCACAGTATATTCACTGCTGGGGCCTTAAGGACAGTAAAACAGAGTATTATTTATTATTTTCTCCATGATGAAAGGAACTGGGAAAAACTCAAACTATTCAAAAGAGAGCATAACCAATTAAAAGTATTACAGTTAATTCAAAGAAGAACAGGAAATGAAAATTGATAAAACATTCACATGTAAAACAGCAAAAATAGATGGATAAGATTGAATAAATGTTACTTAAAAACAAGTCAGGTGACACGATCTAACCTGATTGAGGCACTTCAACTTGATGACAGCTTTTTCTGTCATTTCAGTGCACATTTAGTTGTAACATATGCGACGGAGTCAGTGTAAACCAAACAGTCGTATGAAATAATGATTACCCAAGGTGGGAATTTCTGTATGCGTTGTTGCATAATAAGGTGGTTATCATGTTCTTTTAACATTGAGGTACACATAATGAGCATATTTGTTTAACAATTATGTTTGCCATCCGATAATACGTCTGAATGTCAGAAAAAGATGTAGTAATCTAGCGAGTAAGGTCCTTGTTTTTTGTTACAGAAAAATGTAAACACAAAATGACATTTCACAGGGAACTACTCGCCGATGGGACCTCCGATGACTGCGGACATTCCGAGTCCTCTCCGCTCCCACACGCTGGAGTCTTTTCCAGAATGTGACATTCTTGCTAGTGTCGGAGCTGTCCGGTGTTTTTTAACAATGCCCAGTTTTTCTTGAAAACTCTGTATTGAAAAGGTCTTGTAGGGTGACAAAGCAGATGATAAATCAATTCAACTATATTTTTAGCACTTTCAACTCCAACAGGTGCCATTTGTTAGCTCTGGTTTACATGGTCTATGACTGTCCAATCAGAGGGTGTGAGTATGATGATGTCACCATATGCCTGGTAGAAGACCTTGGGGTGTATCTGATTGGTTAACCCAACAGCATTATCAACACTTATTCTACGGTACAGGGCCTGCGGAATTGATTGTGAAGGCCCCCGGGAAGATTTCTTTGACAACGAATGATGAAATGAAATGTGATTGGATGAGGGCATTTGGTTGAAAATAGATGTTTGGAAGCAGAACAAAAAAAGTTATGAAAGGAAAGTAAAAGACCATTAGGCCATATTTAATACGTATTCATGGAAATTGAATTAACATAAGTCTGTTATTCAGATAACGTTTAGACCTGCAGTGAAGGCCTCAAAGGCCCTGACGGCCCACCTCTGGTTAGATTAGATGAAACCTTTATCCATCTCTTGGGAGTTGAAAATTTTAGAAATTTAACAAAAATTGGATAGATAAAACCAACTGATTGTCGTTTGTTGCACTTTCTACTGTTAGGGCATCCAGGGTACCGTGGGCATGCGTGGTCCTCCAGGCTTCATAGGAGAGAGGGTAAGGACTCACCTGTCTCAGAGCTCAGACGTCTGTCAAGCAGCTGATTTCCACCCTGTATTATCGTCCTACTTTATGTATGCTAATACATTTGTTGATCATCAAAACATGCCTTTAACGTTTGAAATAACATGGATGTCAGTTATTTTAAATCCTTGTTAATCAAATCATTCACTGGTTGTTATTTTTACTGCTGCCAATGAGCTGATGTTGTCACCCATGTTTGTTTGTCTGTCTGTTAACAAAAAACTTTTAAAGTTCTACAAGGATGTAAATTTAATTTTAAGAAAATCTGGTAAATTTGCTGGTGTTCTGAAACCATCCGGTTCCACGAATCTTTTGAAGGATTCTTTGTCTAGAGCCATTTTCAGTGTAAGTGTATAGAACTCCACAACATCAAATGGACAGACACATGGTGAAAACACAAGGTAATAACAGTTAATAATTGTCACTCATTCACTGTTTGCACCAGGGTGAGCCAGGTCTACGGGGTTTACCTGGGCCTGCTGGGAAGCCTGGAACTGCAGTAAGTACTTTTTATATTATGACCTTTTGGTCCATGAACAAGTGAAATATGGAATGGAATGAAAGCCATGGCTGGTCACTCTTCTGCAAGAATGTCATGTGTCGGGCATCAAATCTGAGATTAGTTGATTCAGTTAGATCAAGGGAACACAATTCCAATTAACTATTCCTCTCTAAAGTCCATATTGTTTCTTAACTTAACCTGGCCTTGCAAGGCAGTGACTTTTTCTGAGATGTAATCTGCAGTTCAGTTCCACAGTCTGATCACTCACCACCCTGCCATACTCACTGAACATAATGGGTAGCCTTTGTAGCCCACAGTGAAAGTCACGTTTGGACAGGTTTCCCCAAACCTCCCCCCGAACAAATTACTTTCAGCCACTCCTCAGCAACCAAACTCCACCTGAAGGCCAATATGATGATCATGCTGGGAATTGATATTAATGTAGCGATAACCCAGTAATTGTTCATGGGCAGCTTAGGGGATCTTTTAGATTCAATAGATCATGTCTCTGCGCA
>JBBMJM010116709.1:3565-14964 GCA_037832705.1 Centriscus cristatus
ATCTGATACAGGGTCTGCTGGTGAATCATCAACAGCTGACCACTCTCACTGCGGACCAAGACCATGTCTGCAAGAGGAAAATGCCAGCTGGGTCAAGACTCCAAACGTCAAGGTACACCGTCCCAGTCTCGGTGCACCGGGGTCACGTGCTGACTCATTGACCGAGGATTAGTCTGAACTCAGCACTTTCAACAGAACATGTCATTATTTGCTGACCTGACTGGAGAAAAGATGGCGTTTAACGCTGAGTAGGCTCCGTAAACGACCAAGTTTGTTTGCTTACTCTATTCTTATCACGAGATCTCTTGACTTTAGTCCCAGCCAGGGTCCGTTTCCTTTCATTACTTCATTTGAGCAACGCAAAGTCATTAAGCAAATCTGAAGTATCCTTTCAACAGCCTGAGGTTAAAGTCTAAGTCTGCCCGTGCAAACACCTTGGGAGTCATATCTGCAGTCAGAGACTGTGCAATATTGAGCCTTTGTAAACTATGTAAAAACAAAACAAAAAATGCTGATATCCTGTCTGTCTTGTCTTGCCTGCTGGCTGGAGCCTCCGAATCAGTTATGTGACCTCCTGTTCACCATAGAAATCTTGCCCATTTCCACACGTAGCAACATGAACTAATAAAACAAAGAGTTCCTGTGTTCCAGTCATTTCAACACGTGTCAGAGAAAAAAATTCCTCTTTTGTGATTATTTTCAGGACGTTACCTTTAGGGAGTTGAATGTTCGGGGACTTTTGTTGTAGCAGGGTGGGTCTAGGGGCCAGGGTCTGTGGGGCAGTCGTTCGTATTCCTGCAGGAGAAGTGACAGCTACGGTCGAAGGCAATGAAGTCCTCACGGTTTGCAGAACAGTAGCACTCCTCCCAGTGGCAGCTGTGCCTGGAGTCACGCTGGGGCCGGTCGGCGTGACGGTGACAGTTTTTAAAGGCTCGGCTCGGCTGACAGGGTGGTCAGGTGCGCGTGTAACGCCGACCGCTGGGGCGGTCGACACGGCGCTTGTATGCACTGGCGGCCTCGTGAGCGTGACCGTGGGGACGCTACTCCCAGTGGACTGGGACGAAATCACAGGACAGCTGGAGACCTTCTGCGGACACGTCGCGGTGGGTGCCGCGGGCACGTCCGCGGAAACAGGTCCGTTGTTGACATCGGCGACAGCGGGCTGCGAGGTGCTGCTTCCGCCGCCAGACGCGTCTTTGGGAACGTGACACTTCACCGCGACGGAACTTCCATTAAAAGTTTGCGCGCTCGTCGCTCCCGGTTTGACAACGCCAGACGCAGCTTCGGATACAGCGGTTGGTTTGGGCTGACTCTGGGCGCCGCAGCTCAGTCCAGCTGGTGATGCGGTTCCCTGGGACCCGGTGCTGTCACTGACACATCCTTTCCCTCCTGGACCTGCAGCGAACACGAACCACAGAAGTAAAGCCAACTCAGCTACAGTAGCATAATAACATGACCAGAAGAAAGCTAATGCCAGCTAACCGGGGCAGCTGTCTTACCCGTTTTAGGCAGCTCTTGTTGTGAAAGTCCCATTTTGCTGCTCGGAACATTGGAACAACTATCGACAGCCGAGTTACCGACTTGGTTTGCAGCCGACTGGCCCTTTTCCGTAAAGTCAACTTGAGCCTCTTCTGCTACCTCTGTCTCCTGACACCCAACTACATCACTAACTACTTTTTTGTCCACCTCTGGACTGAGGAAAACATTGTCCAACAAATCGGAGCCCGCCGCCATCTTTTCCCAGTGACGTTGGTTCGCGAGACGCATGCGCCGATTGGACGCTTTCTCCGTGACGCGGCATCGAGCTGTGCTGTGATTGGTTGTCCGACGAAAATAACGTGTGGAACCAATAGCGAACGGCCGCAGCGGTGGAACTTCAGGACCGACTGGCGGTTCTAAACGACGACTCTGGGGTGTTACCGGTGGGACGGGTCCGAGTCTTTGGCAGTTTACTACAACATGTCTACACGTAGCTGAACAGAGTATAACATTTTATACCCGTTTGATTTGATTAGAAACGACTCTAAATGGCTGAGTTGTAGTTATTTCTTTCAAACAGACACGCAGTCTGTATACGTTGGAAGAAGAAGATCCACCGTGGTTTGTCTGGAATTATCTGCACACCAGATATGTCAGATTAATGCACATCAACCACGAATAAAGAGTTACATCACATAGAGTGACTGGTTGAGTCATTATTTCCAGGTGTGTTGAAACTCCTGTGGGCGTGGTTTCAACTCACCTGTGGGCACTTAAACTGTTTGCTGTTGCTTCCTGACTTTGAGTGCTGGCATGTGATGAGTTATTAAAAGTGGATTAAGCATTTTAGGCCAAGACCTTAACAGCGATGAGTTTGGCAAAGCCATACATTGGCTGTAAGATAGGGTTAATTTCTAAAGCCCAAAATCGCTATGAAGGGATTTTGTACACAATTGATAAAGTGAATTCCACAGTTGTGCTGGCAAAAGGTGAGTGGGGCTTTGGGTTTGGCAGAGCACGAGGAGGGAAAAAACGGTTTGCTTTATTTATTTGCTTTATTTTTTATATAGAAAATAAAATCTTATTTCAATAGTACATCTTGTGCAAATTTGGTAAGTTGGAATTATAGCAGGATAACAAGGAAGACAGAACATACAAAGGAATGAGCAGGTTTACTACGCTTCCTTAATCCTTTTATTCTGTCTAGTCAAATGTTTTGGAACGGAGGGACGAGCCACCGACAGACCCACACCACCCAAAGATGATGTCTTTGAGTACATCACATTCCGAGGAAGCGATATTAAGGATATGACTTTGTGCGAGCCCCCGACATCTCACCACGGCCTTCCTCCAGATCCAGCAATAGTGCAGGTCGACCAGAGCTGCACGATGTATCGGCACAAAATTCCTCAGATGGTGAGTGTTCCATGACTTTGCCATTTCTGTTCAGTCATCTAGTGTAGGCCCATCGGCTGTCTACTCAGCTCTGGGGCCACTGAGTCCAATCCGGATGTCTGCTTACAACCCATTTGCTGCCAGCACTTTACTTAACCAACAGTATGCTGCTGCTCTTGGCCTTGGTAAGTCAATAAAATCAAGCGCACACACAACATGTAGGGGAATAATATGTCTACACCTGCTGTCTAATGTGCTTGTCGTGTGTGTATGTGTAGGACATGTGCTTCCAGGCTTGCATGTTCGACGGGGTCCCATGGTGGAAAAAGCCGTTCAAACCCTCCATGTGGAAAGATCCTGGCCAAGGAGAGAACTGACCACACCTCAGGAGAAGGACCAGCGCTGGGATAGGAGGAGGGCTCCGGGTGTCAGGGGTCAGACCTCCCAGTCAAGAAGAGTCATCGGAGCCGGCGGTAAGGCCTAAAATGGGATACTGGGATATTGAATACAGTGTTAAAGGTGAGCATTATCTACTCCACAGTTCGAACAGGTTGGACCAATGATCCACAAGAATCGTCCCAGCAGTACAATGATGAGAACAGACCGTCATACGGACGACAAGGTAACTGTTACATCACAGCAGCCGCAATGCTCCAAACGTTCAGTGTGAATAAACACCGTCGGCATCGCTCTCAGGAGCTCGAAGGCGCAGGAATCGCGGTCGACGTCAGCCGACGGTGGTGAAAGATCCACCAGTGACCCTGAAGTTTGACACGGACTTTGATTTTGATTCGTCGAACGCCCAGTTCATTAAGGACGAGCTGGAGCAGGATGTGCAGGACAGGACCGCGGTGAAAGGTTGGTTCAAAGCAGCTGTTGCCATTGAAAGTCAGCTAGTGTGAGTGAACAAGTCTTTAGTTAATTATCGGTACTACAAATATTTGTCATTTAAACAGAATCAATTTTGCTGCTATGGTTTATAGTCCTTCAGTGCATTCTCTACATTTTTGCAGATGGTAATCATGAAGCAGAGCAATCCAACTTGAATGTCGAGGATGATCTTTTTGGGCCAAAATGCTACTATGACAAAGCAAAGTCCTTCTTTGACAATATCTCCTCTGATAATAAAGTCAGGTAAACCACAGTGGCCTTGTATGCCCGTGTTCTGTATCCGAAGATGGAAGCTGATGCCTCTTTTTGTGTCAAACAAGACTCACATGGGCGGAGGAGCGGAAGCGAAATCTGGAGACCTTCGGGGTCCCTGGGCGTTTCTTGAGAGGACAAGGCTTCAGAGGTGGATATAGACGTGGAGGACGGGACGCAGGTCCGACCCGATCAACGTACAGAACCAGAGGTTTACAGCTGTAAGGTCACAGCAGGTTAGAAACCCACTAAATGTCTACAGTTTAGATTAATTCTTTTCATTTTGTCCCATTACATTGTTTACAACTGAGCCCACTGTACTGTGACAGTGCTTTGTGTTTTTTTTCTCCTCCCTGCATGTCTGAATATTTGCCTTTTTTGATCATGAGAGATGGAATTTGTAAGATTTTATTTTCTAGAATTAGCAGATTTGCACCCTGAAACACATCTTTATTTTCTTTTTATTTTTTTTCCCCCCCAGTAACAAATATTTCCCTGTAAATAAATTAGAACCAAATGTATGTGGTCTGAAATTGTGCATTACTTTATTTTGTGAAGTGAAAATTATGAAAATAAACTGAATATTGCTTGTGCATGTGTCATGTTTGCCCATAGATTTGGTTTTGTTGGTTTCAATAGTTCTTCCTTTACTGGCACATGCATTATTAATATTTTCAGGAAATTCATTACGACTTCTATTTAAAACAAGTGCACGTTCGACTCACTGAATCCATTGCAGTTAAATGAATGTTTTTGAAATAATGCGTTTTTTTTGTTGCTGTTTTAGAATCAAGGTAGTGCACTTTGACCTCAATTGACCCGCAGAGCAGGTATATTGGGAGGGGTCTTCAACTTCTGTCTGACAAATAAGTGAATTGCATGTTACCAACAACCAATATTCTTCTGTTGTATCATGCCATTTCGCTGTATCAGTGGGTAACTTCAGGATAACTTGTGAAAAGCGGAGCTTCTACGTACGATTCACTGTCATGAATCAAAGGACGAGGGGAGGCGGGGGGGTCTGCTGACTGGACCGTTCCAAAGGCGGAGGGGGAGGAATTCCCCCACCGCGTGACTTATTCAATTCCATTAACTTTTACTTGCATTTAGATGCCATTTAAGATACTAGTTTCGTACACATATTTAATCACAGTCCACGAAAGTCAGGGTGGTCTCATTTCCTCCCTTGATTAAAAATACCTGGTTTCTTGGACACCCCCCTGTATCCCCCGGTGTTGGCTGAACTACAGCCAAATAGGAGGCTGCACAGGAGATAATAAATATTAGAATAAAAAAGAGCGCTTTTTTATTTCCCGTATAACAAGAATGTCGGTGGCATTTTCATCGGCTCGCCCCAGGAGTAAAGGGGAGGTGACACAGCAAACTATACAGACGGTAAATCTCTTTTTTCTTTTTTATGAACGCTTGAAAGGAACAGACGTGGATGGGAGTGTTCGGTCCGCCAGCGCAAAGAAAAGTAGCCTGTGCCGAGGACCAGGAGACATGGCAACTGGTTTTCTTAACATCGGAGTCCGACGGAGATGCGAACGCAAACAAAGCCACCAGGACGACGGAGGCGACAGCTCCACGGTGGCTCCTGTGGGCTTTTACCGGCGCCGGTGCTTCTATTTCTTGATAAATAGGATGTATTTTACCTGCAAAACAATGTATCCGAGGATATATTTTGTGACTTTTTCCATCAATTGTGAAGCCTGACGTATTTAATTGGTTTGCAGGTGCCAAATACTTCCTTGGTGATGGCAAAAATAGAGATAGAATAGAAATAAAAATAATATATATATATAAATTATATACATATTTTACACACTTAAACTATATATATGCCCACATCTCTGTCCTCATTTTTATTTAATTCAATTATTCATTTCCAATACGTTTACTATGTCTGCAGTTTTTACAGTAATGACTGTTCATGTAGGAAATTTTACCTATGCAATTTCAATATATTCCACAATTGTTATGTTATTTGTTGGAGCTGCTGTAACAAACTATAGTTTCCATGGACAAAGGCAGTATTTCTGACTCCGGTGCTGATATCAGTGGGATGTTTCATTTTAGAACCTTTGTCTCTGTGACGTTCAAAGAGTGTTCAACGCGTTGAGCCAAAACTGACTTCACATGTTGTAAACTCGTGTTGTTTTCCCCCAAAGATGCTGGATGAAAATCATCATTTGATACAATGTATAATGGACTACCAAAGCAAAGGCAAGACAGCTGAGTGCACACAGTAAGAGTTCTTTTTCCTTCCCTGCCTGAAGCCCTGTGAATGTCAAGGTTAAAGTCATTAAGCAGACCGGTGTTTTTCTGTCTGCAGATATCAGCAGATCCTGCACAGAAATCTGGTTTATCTGGCGACAATAGCGGATTCAAACCAGAACATGCAGACACTGCTACCTGCGGTGAGTCTGACGCTGTTCCATCGCCCAACTGACGAACCGTTACATCAAAACAGGGACACAAAGAATGTTGTTTTACGTGATCAATCTATGTGTTGTAGCCACCGACTGCAAACATGTCCATGGGTCCTGGGGGAATCAGTCAGAGTGGAGGACACTCTGCAAGTAACCTGAATGACAACATGGTACCTGGATTGCCCCCGACGTCAATGATGCAGAGTCAGATGAACAATGGTGAGTGAAAAGTAGAGATGGGTAACCGTGGTGCGTGCACACAAACAGCTCTCATCCCATTTACTGTCTTGAAGGCTGACGCATGTCTTTTTGCTGATGCTGCATTTTGTCTGTCACAATGCTGTTTTTCTTTCCCGTCCTCTTTGCGAGTGTTCTGTTCTGTGGTCGGACAGTAGGACTGATTCCATTTGCACTCGCCACGCCTTCCGCTTCCTTTCTCCATCTCCGTACAATGGAGTGAATGCGGTTTGTGGATTCATGTGACGTGGTTCCTCTCCGGCACCTTTTCCTGGCTGCTCTGACTGTGCATGTGTGTCGTCAGGCCCCAGCCATGCCCCCATGCAGCAGCAGTCGTCTGTTCCCGCCGCGTCCCTCAACCTGCCAGCCAGCAGCTACGGTAGCTTGGCCTCCGGCTACAGCCACCCTGTGCCCTCCTCCCTGGGCAGCATGATCCCGGGCCCCGGGCCTGGATATGGCTCTTCCTCTTCCTCCACAACCTCATCCTCCTCTTCTTCCTCCCGCAGTAACCCCAGCATGCAGTCCAGCCAAGGTGAGCCAGGTATTAGAGCAGTCCAAACACCAGGGAACCTTTCCAGAAAGCAGACTAACGCTGCATTCACATGGAATCAGGGAGCCGGCAGACTGGATGTCGTTTTTAGTGGACGAGAGAAGAACATTTAAAACACTGGAGAGGACAACAGCATCAATAGATAGGCAGATACTCACAATAAAATCGAATAGTATGATACGAGGCTATAATCCTTGGAGTGGAAACTAGAAAAGGTTGTGAAAAACAGTAGTTACTTACGAGAAAAGATAAAAGTTAAGTAGAGAGAAAAGGATTTTATGGCTGTGTGTATTGATATGATGATAATACGAAATCATACGCAAGGATATAGTTTTAAAGGTCATTTTATGTACTGAAATCAATAAAACATCGCTATAGGAACATGTCCAGTGGGTCTAACAGACGTCCCACCTGTCTCCCGTCTGCTGTTGCCCTGACTCCATGTGAACGCCGCATGAGTGAACATGAAGTTCGTGATTTCTGTCAGTTTACGTGGAAACAGAACTGAGAGTTTTCCTAATCTCAGGATTAACAAACTCGCTTTATTTCACTTTATCGCCGACGTAGACTTGCTGATAGAAAGTGGGTGGGTGGGGGCTCTGGCACAAAAGAGAGGAAGAAGGTGAGAAGGTCGATGACAGATCAGGTCCATCGCTGAAGTTCCCATCGATCTGCAGTTCTTCCTAATACCATAACCACCAAAGTCAACATTCAGTTCATCAGAGACATGTCCTGCCACCTCCGTTGGTCCTCCCCCCTCTCAATGTCTCCTGATCTTTGACCCCTGACCTTGAGATGCAGCCTCCCTCTGTGTGGATGTGTATGCTATGTATGTTTGCATCTATACCTCAGAGCAGCATCTTGAAGGCCCACGGGGATCTGTCTTCATTGCGTTGAACCCCCGCGCCCTCATTGCCACAAACCCCTCCCCCCACATTTATTTGCCTGTTCGATTATGCACATCTGTGCTCGTCTGACTTAACGCTGATGTGCACCGACTAACTCTGTACATTAATGGATGAGAGCTCTCCCTCCTAGTCTCCATGATGCACCAGCAGTCTGCCACGCCGCACTACTCCTCAGCCCAAGCTGGGGGGCAACACTATCAGGGAATGATGGGTCAAGGCAGTCAAGGGAGCAGTATGATGTCTCCGAGGCCCATGGCCGCTTACCGCTCCTCGCAGCAAGGTAGGTGATGGAGATTGGGTTCGGCAGTGGGCTCCCAGATTGGGAGAGATTGCGCCTCCAAATAAATAAAAGCTGCTCATTCACGATGCCGTGGTGAAACGTCTGACGTCTGGGTCCTGAAGCGACAGTGATATCAGCAGCCGGCAACCGTAACGAGCAGAGGACAGTAGATGTATCACCTGTGTCACATTGAGCTCTTGTCTCTGGAAATCACTTAACGTGTGCCTAATAATAGCTCAGATATATAAATAGGATGGGCTGCTGTTTCCAGGGTAACAGTCCGTGGTTGTGAGTCCTCATCCACTCTGGTTCACTGTTGTCATTGAATGAATGACTGGATACAAAATAGTGCTGGTGAGTGGTTCGGTGCTGGTTCGTCCACTGGTATGAACGGTGCTGGAGCTCGGCCATCAACTGTTTTGGCTAAATTGTGAATAATCAGATACAGGTGTTTTGCAGTAGTTGCAGAAGTTAAGGATGATGTCGCTGTGTTTTGCGTTCGGGGCAGTCTTTGAAAGACTTTTTGTTCTGTGCATTTGGTGGATTGGTCTGAAAAGTTTTTTTTTTTTTTTTTTTAAAGTAGAAGTGGAATCTGGAGTTTCTGCACACCACAGATTGTCTCAGATAAAAGGATTTCTATCATCCTCATCCTCCTCACTGTTAGAGCTCGTGTAATTTCCCAATATGAGTAATTAGAATTGCTCCAGTTTTCCATTCGTGCTTCTTAAATCTGGGTTGACCTGAAATAGCTTCGCTCGTACTGTTTTATCACCCCGAGGATAATTATCACTCGTGAAATTCTTCCTCAACTCGAAGTGAAATCTTCATGGCTTCACTCAGCTCAAGTTGTATGTCTTATTTTAGCAGTGCACACACACACATACATGAAAGGAACACACACACACACACACACACACGAGTCGTGGGACAGCACCTTTAGTTCCCAGCTCATCGGCGAAGCCGCTAACCAATCGTGGTGTCGCCTGTCTTGCAGGATCTGCACAGCAGTACATGGGACAAGACGAGTTCTACGCAGAGCAGTATGGACACACTCAGAGCTCCAGCGAGCCCATAAACCAGCAGTATTACCCTGATGGTAATCATACACAGCGCTCTCCAATATCACATTACAGCTCACCACAGCACCACGACTCATCCCACAGAGGCCCAACCAGATTGACCGTCCTCCTCCCTGTTTAAAACAACTAAATTGGTCCCGACTCTGTTTTCCGATGCGTCTGTGTCCATACTGTCCCGTTGGTGTGCGGAAATTTCAGATTTCAGAGAGTTACGGCAGTGTGTTGCCGACAGAGCGCCGTCTTCCCTCAGGGGTGGTCTTGTATAATCTGTGAGTTCACGCTGAAGCGAGGACAGGTTCAGAGTGCTGACATGTGTCGTGGAGGTTTTGTCTTCTCCAGTTCTTGATTCCTACTCTCCTTTTCATATTTTGCGTGTAAGCTTTTCTGAAGTTTAGCCTAAGAGAGATGAGCTCGCAGAGATGCAGCTTTTGCGTGTGTTGAACCAACAGGTCACGGTGAATACTCGTATCAGCAGCCATCGTACGGCGAGCAAGGCTACGAGAGGTCCTTCGATGAATCCTCCCAGCATTACTACGAAGGAGGTAACGACTGCTCAAACTGAGTTTTTTTGTGTTTTTTTTTGTGGAATGCTGGGCATGTCTGACGTGCTCTCCTACCTCCAGGTAATCCTCAGTACGGCCAGCAGCAGGCTCAGTACCAGCAGGGCTCGGGGCAGCAGCAGCCCTTCACCCAGCAGCAGTACTCCTCTCAGCAGAGCTACAGCGGACCGCCGCAGGGATACGGTCAGAACGCCCAGCCTCAGGTGGTCACACGGGCTAAACGGACAAATAAACTGAGTGTCGCTCACCCCTCCGCTACAGGGCCCGGCCAGGGTGGATCCTCCCAGTATTCCCAATATCAGCAGGGTCAAAGCGCCTCATACGGTTCTTACCGCTCATCCCAGGGGGGGCCCGGAGCACAGAGGCCCTACGCTTATGAACAGGTATGATCGTGAAACAAATAATAATAAATTAATTAAATTTAAGAAAAATTAAAAGAAAAAAAAAAACATTATGGATGGAATGTAATAAAAATAAACATCAAATATCAGTTATTGTTAGCAGGAAGAATCAAATCAACTGCGTTTGCAAAAAAAACGAGATCAGAAAAGTGTTCAATAATAGAACAAAGAACCCACTCAGCCCATGAAGCAAGAGTCATTAAAAATGGAATTAAAGAAACGATGTGCCAGCACACACCAGATAAATCAGTCTGAATAAATAAATAAAAGTGGAGAAGATAAATATCAATGAATAAATGATGCTAAAACGAGACGAAAGAAGAAAACCCACTCCAATATGGACGAGTCTGGAGAAGATGAATGAAAACTGGACTTTTAAACTTATAGGTCTGGAGTTGTCAGCTTGAGTTAGAAGAATCAGTCACTGTCTTTCTTTACGATGCACGTCTGTGTTTGTACCAGGGAAGAAGGAAGCAGGATCTCTCAGTGTAAGTGTGTTTGGCGTTCCAGGGTCAGTATGGAAACTATCAGCAGTAAGGAGGAAACAGAGAGAAGGGAAGTTCACCGGTGACTCTCGGCTCAGCTCAGCTCTGGATGAAAACGGCCCAGTGGCGGCGGCGGCGGCGGCGGCTGTATTATCCTTTAAATATCCATCAGGAAGAAGAGTCAGATGCGACGCTCCTCTTGTCTGTTTCACGCGCTACAGGGTCGAAGCTGCTAGACGGAGGCGTGAAACGCTCCCGTCACCTCCGAGTCCTGGTCCCTACAGAACCACGACAGCTCAAGGATTGAATAGGGTCCAACAAAGCAGCTTCTATTCATCGTTCTGTTCTGCCTTTGCCTTTTACTTTACTTTCTGTCCCTCTGGAGGAGGGGGTGGGGGGTGGGGTTTAATCGCTTAATTTTAAAAGCACCTGTTTTTTTCCCAGTTCAGA
>JBBMJM010116719.1:0-14964 GCA_037832705.1 Centriscus cristatus
TCTCTCTCTGTCTCTCTCTCTCTCTCTGTCTCTCTCTCTCTCTCTCTCTGTCTCTCTCTCTCTCTCTCTCTCTCTCTGTGTCTCTCTCTCTCTCTCTGTGTGTCTCTCTCTCTCTCTCTCTCTCTCTCTCTCTCTCTCAGCCTTTGGTTCGTACCTCGCAGAGAGAATGAACGAGCGCTCCACGCTCTCAATGTTCAGCCCATTCTGATAGGCCTCTTGGCTCGGTTTGCTGACCTGTAGTAATCGGTACCCGTCACAACAGTGTTATCAATGACTCTGTGATAGCTGTAGGATGAAGTGTGACAGAAGGAAAGTTCTCACCTTCATTCCAGCCAGAGACAACATGTTGTTGAGTTTGTACTGGCCTGACTGCACAGGGGTCGTATACAGCAGGATGTCATTGAACTAAAAGGAGAAAACAAATATTTTGTTATACATGACAGAAAATTAAGACTTCAGGAGGGTGAAACTAAGCGAAGTCATTATTTAGAACGAAGGAAGATATATAACAGTGAACTATACCAGGAAGAACATTCGGGGCTGCATGACCTTCCTGGACAGCTTCTTCAAGATGCCTTGTTTCAGGAAGATCTGGGACAGAAACATATGATTTCAGTTACTGAACTGTTCTTGGAACATATTTTGTATATATCAGGTAAAATACTACATGATATGGTTTCAAATTCACCTAGAGGCAGGTAACGTAAAGGTAAAGGTCAACTTGATTTCATCCCCGAGGGGAAATTCATTCGTCACAGGCAACATGACACACAACAACTACACAGATCAAGATACGGATAAATAGATTAAACATAAATAAATAAAGGAGAAGAAGAAGAAGACGTGACTAATGATTTAAGAAAACTCGAGACCTCACCCTTCCAGGCTGGACGATCTCCTGATGGCCGTTCAGACTGCACTGCACCTGAATCAGCTTCTGGAAGTTATCCTGATGAGGACACACAAAGTGGACATTCACAACCTGCCGGTGTCAATAAACACATCTGATTGTCAAACACTGAGCTCTTACTCCTTGTTTCATGATGTCATTGGCATGATTGGCCACTTCCTTCACGATGCTAAGCGCAGCTGAACGGAACAGAATGTGTCACATAAGATACATGAGATCCGTTTCCATTGCTTTCACACCTTCGCCATCTTTGGTTTTACCTTGTGTGTCCTTGTAATCGTTTGAGTCTTCAGACAGGTTTTTTAAGTAATCTGAAACATAACGATGAACACCTCAGAGTGCAGCACAACCAGCGCTGTGTGGTAAATGTAAGTAATCGAACATGATCCTGGATGGAAAAGTTGGACGTTCTTACATAATACAATTATACAAGAGTGACGCAGGGAACATTCTTCACATTTTGTCAGAGTGATGGACATTCAACTAATGAAACAC
The DNA here is from genome assembly GCA_037832705.1 of Centriscus cristatus. Taxonomy (NCBI): domain Eukaryota; kingdom Metazoa; phylum Chordata; class Actinopteri; order Syngnathiformes; family Centriscidae; genus Centriscus; species Centriscus cristatus. The sequence goes on from JBBMJM010116719.1 coordinate 1,406, forward strand.
TAAGCTCACTCATGTTAAAGCTCATGTTATGTCATCAAATCTGAGTGGGGGCTGCACTTCAAAAATCTTATTATGGGAGGATTGAAGTTGCACAACAGAAATTCCTAACTGCCTTTGCTTATTATGGCCACTGGATGGCAGTAGAGTGCTGAGAATGAACTCTAATTGACTCACAGGACTCCTATACAACAAGTATAAATGGCTAAAAAGAACATGTGTGAGTGAATTTAACATACCTGTGAGCAACAACTGATACTGAGGAATCCGTTGAACAGGTTTTAGGAGATAATGCTTCAAAGCCAAATTGGCGCAGCGTGGACTGGCCTGAAAGACACATTTACACAGATGCCTTCTTCAGATGTATAAACAATAAAAGCTCACAGCTCACACACCTCGTCCTCAGACAGAGGAAAACTGGTCGGACGAGCCTTGTTACCTCAAATCCACGTACGACTGCGGCAAATGCTGGGTTCTTCTTACTCTGCTCCGCCAGTAGAGCCACATTCTTGTCAAACTCACGGATATAAGTCGAGTACATCTTCAGATAGGGTCCTTTCTTCAGGAAGATATCCGCTAGCTGAGCGTTCTCGTCCCTGCTCACACAATAAAATAAATGGAATAAACGTATCCATACGTGTTGTTTCTGATGGAGGAGCACACTGGGGTGTATAGGGACACATCAGAATATTGACCAGTACCATTTGGCCACTCTGAGCTGCAGCTCTCGGAGGAGGTCTTGGTTGAGCTCATAGAGCTGGGGCAGGTAGTACAGGATCTGATTGAGAAGACGATCCTCGATCACAGGTTTCCCGCTTTGATGGGACGCTTTGGACACCGCCTCACGGAAGTCCTGCAGTTGAGATAACCTGCCTGATTAGAAGGAACTCAAATAATGTGGAAAAACACGTCAGAGTGATTGCAGAGTTTAAGTACAGCAGGTAAAATGATCACGAGACGCACAAAAAGAGCAGAAAACAGGTCCATGACAAAGGTGAGCGGAGGAGCCTGAGGGTGCAGTTTCTGCTTCTTTTTGATGATGTGGAGCTTTTTGTTTTAGTGGTTTGGGGGCGGGCGAGGCAAATAAAAGTGCTAACAGATGTAGCACCCAGTGAAGAGCTCCAGTGGGGGACATGTTTGTCCTGTGAGAGGAGCTGACAGCTTGAAGTGGACGGTTGTGGGCAGAACATCTGGAGGAAACAAGAGCGATAACGCTGCGGGAGTCAGCTGTAGGAGGATATACTTTCACATGAGCAGGCACATTTTCTGTGTGACGGCGTTTGGGGCTGTTGACACCTAATTCTATTTGAAAGCTTCAGTACAAACTAACACGTCAGTCAGTTCACCTGGTAGAGATGGAGAATGAACAAATAATAACTGATGTCGGCATTCTTTCAAACCATTCTTCCTCCTGACTCACCTCAATTCTTCTACAAATAACTTCCTGTCTGCCCGGCAGTGACGAGTCATCACGCATCAGACAGTCCTACCGCTTACTAATTCTATGGCCTAAGTCTGACCATACTCATCTTTTTATGAAGGAATGGCGACAATGACGTCTGAGTCTGACATGTTTCGCCACAAAAGCAGTCGTGCAGCTTCGTGGACAGATGGTGTTCAGTTGCTGTTCATCACCACTGAAGCTTCTGAACCACTTTTTTCTTTCACTTTAGAATATTAGACATTAGTATATTCAAAGTGGAGAAAGCCATATTCTGTTTGTTTTTTATCTTCAAAGTATTTTCATTTTAATCATTCATTACGGATGGTCTAATACTGCAAACGTCTGAATCTGCTGATGCGTAGTTGTATGTATGTATGATGTATGGACGCAGTCTGTACTGACAACAGCTCTGCTCATAGTCACCATCAACCTAACAATGACTTTGGATATTTAAAAAAACTCATAAAGAGTTGTCACTCAGCCCCACTGACTTTGATTTGAACACGTCAGACAAAGTATTTATCAGATCAAGATGTCTTTGGACCAAAGTCTGTAAGTACGAGCATGTTGCCGGGCTGACGGTTCCAGAGGTACGAGCGTGTCGCAGAGCAGCGAGTGTGACTGCAAACTACATAAACTTTCTTTGTATCAACAGAAGCAGCTGCATGTCAGAGATAAGACAGCAACAGTAAAAAACGTCCAGCTCGGTGTGAACTAAGATCTGCTTCTGGGTGTTAAGTCGTTTACCTGATAACCCCGATTGTAATATAACTTCTGAAAAACAACGTTCAGATATTTCCTGGTAAATGTTACACTGGAATCTCAGCGACTGGCGGTCTGGGGGAGACAGCGAAGAATGTGCAGCCATGTGGGCGAGACTGAGTGGAGCTGTCTTATGGCGAGAATAATCAAAGACATGTGGCGCACGCTTGCTCACACAGCAGACGAGCACAGGGTCAAAACATGCGAGGGTACTTACAACATGCAGCAGCTTCAGGACGTCAACGAACCTGTGGGTGAATGAGAGGTGTTGAGATGGACGAAGATCTTTCATTGAATTCAAAGATACTAAATAAAAGATCTATAAAACATTGTGATAATGAAGCCTTCTCCTGAGTAAACAATTTGAAAGGGATTGACGCTCACACTTTCTCCGAGGTCATGATTTCTGTGGCAATGTGATGTATCTTGCTTTTCTTCTGTCCAGTCTTCATCTAATATATTAGAGCAGAAACACATTGGTATGTACCGATATGTTGTGCACAAACTGAACAGAATAAACCACCATGAAGAGTCTGCTCTTCAATTACCAACAAAGATAAAACACCACAAACCCATTATCTGTCAGATCTTGAGAAGATTAACATCCCTGGAGTCATCCTAGGAAATATTTGATGGCACACCCGGGAAATAGTCCTAAATCTCAGCTCCCTCACCTCACTCTCCTCTGGGTGGTCGGGGTCTCCTTTGCTCGAGATGGAGCTGCTGTCATCGTCCTCGTCGGATGTACGAGTCATGTCGTCCTCATCTGAGGGAGTTTCATCCAGCAGGGCCGACTCAGCTCCATCGGGGTCTCTGGAAAACGAAAGGACATGAAGGTACATGAAGGTAACGTGAGGTCAGTGGTGGTTGAAAATAAAGGTAATAAGCAGTGGTAGCACTACTGCTCGCTGGCGTGTAGAGTGACAACAGAAAGAGATTTTACTGTGAAATTTACACACATGTAAGGGGACATGGAAAACTACAAAAGTGTGAAATTTCAAGTCAATCGAGCAAACGGAGCGAACACAGGAGCACGCTGTTTGGAAAAGCAGGTTTAAAGTTTGAGGCCTGATTTTTGGGCGAGGCGTTGTATTTACAGATGTTTCGCGACCTTTGTACAATTTTGCTGCTTTTTCGGCCGCGCAACGCACCTTTCTGTGAGCGTGACGTGAAAACGGTACGAGAAATCCGCTCCAAAGTGACACAGCCGAAGAGCTATGAAGAGTATTTTGTATGTGTGTGGAGCATCACCGGAGCCCACAGCGTTAGTTTGTTTGGCAAAGTTTTGATTTATTTCTGAGGCCCTCGATACATTTGGAATGTCAATGATTGTGTATCTGGAAACTTTCACCTTTGACTGTTGGCAGGCCGTAGGTCAAAGGTCGACCGAGCACAGTGTTGGCACCGGGCCGGCACCCTGAGTGCGTCAATGTATTTTTCTGTGGTCGGGCGCGATTTGTCCGAGTTATGGGCTCATGTAGTCGGCCCCCGTTCATTGTCTTGGGGCGCAAAAACGTTGTTTTTTCACAAACCGTTGTCGTTATATCGCGACGAAGTCATAGCATTCGTTCATTGGTTTTCTGCCGCTTATTCCATTTCCGGGTCACGGGTGCTGGAGCGATTCCCAATCGAGCCGGTCGAGCAGCTCGAGTCGCGTGACTAGTAGTCCGTCAACGTGCTGAATAAATTAACCATCATAATTAGACTAAACGCGTCGGATTACAGTTGTTGGCTCTGCCAGTGGCAGACCCACCAAATTAAGCATGGCATTATCCTAAAAAGTCGGCGATGTGTTACGGCGCATGCGCAGTCAGGAAGTAGCACTCGACGGGGAGCAGAAATCGACTGAACACAGGTACGTCAGGCTGGAGTTGCTCCGGTGGTCAGAGAACTCCTTTCTGGAAAAACTACAAATCACAGCGTTTTTATTAATCGTCCTGTCTCTGTGGTTTTTGTAAATAAACTTTCCGTTCAGTGGTCCGACTGAAGACGCACTCGCCTCTTCCTGAGTCTGGGTCTGTTGTTGTTTCCGACTTCCTTGTTAATTTGCCGGCGCAGGTGACGTAACACTGCCGAGAGGACTACGTACGGGTCCTTGAATGGGACAAAATTAAAATGCGCGAGCATCGGCTCGCCGCTGTATATACTCGTCATTAATTAATTGCGTTAAATCTTTAAACACGTTAATTTACTGCGTGATTAATTAATGGAATTAACACGTTAAAATGGCAGCACTAATATGAACATTTCTCACTTGAACAAAGTCATTCCACACGATGACCATCACCGGGTCTGTCAGACCGATTTGTCTGGTATGTTTACAATCACTGCTGTCGTCGACTGAGAGCCGCTCAACGTGCTCTGAACATGTGACAACGGACCAGTTTCAAACACTAAGCCATGCGAGATGGCGCGTACAGTCCCACAGTGTAATCCTACTCCTGACCTCTGATCACAAGTCATTCATACATTTGTAATCCACTGACTCATTTCCATCGGCATGTGCACTTTTAGTTTCAGCTGACTCGAAACTACACGACCAGGGTTCATAAATAACTTTCATGAACCAGTTTCAGTTTAAACCCGATACTTGTACATCCAAACGCAGACTTGCAGTATTGTACTGGGGGGTAGGGGGGGCAACCTTCGGATGTGCTGCCTTTGTGGTAATCGGCTGCAGTCAAAGACGAGTCTCAAACAACCTAAATTATTAAGTCGGCTCACAATCCATCAACACCTGAAAGGCAATGGAGCGCACAAGTCAAACATGCCAAACAGGAATCTGACAAAGGACTCCTGAGTCACGTGCTTGGCAGCGATCTACTCCGTTTTCTAGTCAACTGTCAGTGAACAGAAATAAACATTCAGACATAAACTGTCATCTACCTGGTATGTTCATGTTCACTGCGCCTCTGTTCTGGTTCGCTGTTGTTCTCCAGGGACATGTACGGCTCTTGCTCCTCGTAAATGCCCTCGTAATCACACGTTAAGGTCTGGAAGGCTGCGGGCGGCGGGGGTGAAGATGCCGCCCTCCCCACATGCACATTCATGTAGTCCGGTATCTCCTCATACAGAGGACTGTTCTCGTAGTCCTGACTGCTTGCAGGAGTAAACTCATCTCCATCGACGCTTTGCTCCACTCCGATCAGCGGGCAGGAGAATTTGCGCTGACCCCAGTGGGGTCTGTCGTGAACTCTGTCGGCCTGCTGCTCCGTCCTACTCGCCGTGCTGTCTGGGGTCTGGGCTCCTTTGGACAACAGCCTGGGCAGCATTTGGACCGAAAGCTTGAGATCCAGCAGTCTGCGGAATGAGCTCTTCCTCTGTCCTCCAGGGCGAATTAGGTCAGCGCCGGAAAACGACTTGGCCTTCTGTTTGCCCAAACTACAGCGAGAAGGTTTGATGCTTTCTGTGACAGCAGGTGTTCTTTTCTCATCCGGAGGTCTGAGTAGATCCCTCATGTCCTGTCTGGAAGGCGTCCGTCTCCCCTCTTCTTTCTCCATCGGGAATACGTGCATCTCAGGCGTCTTCACGGCCTGAACCATCTCATCTTCATCCATGGTCTCCACCTGACTGAAGGAACTGTGAGCAGAACAAGCTGTGAGGTCGATGTAAATCTCCTCATGATCATTCCTTCCTTCCTCCTCCACCTCTTCGTCGTCATTGTCAACCGATATCTCCATCTCATAAATGCTGCTGTCCAAACCCAGGTCTTCTTCCTCGACATCCTTTGGGAGCGTGAAAGGAGCAAACGGGGGCGCCCTGTCAGGTGTCGACAGATAAGGTCTTTTCCGAGGCGGAGGGGCAGGTGGGGGGCAGGCTTTTGTCGCGGACAGCGGCTGAATGTTTTCACGGACAGAGACGCTGACAGACAAGGATGCGCTGCCCTTCCCCTCTGAGGACACCTTCAGCGCTTTGACGTCCATGTCCCTCCCTTCCTGGACAGCACTCGCTTCCTGTTCTTCATCCACCTTTTCCTGACGGGCCAGCACAGCGTTCGGAGGTTTCCGTGGTACGGGGACCGGCTTTCTAGGGGATGCTAGGACGGCTTTGGGTTGGGACCAGCTGGCTGTTTGCTCGTCCTCGAGTGCTCGCGATGGTGCACTCACAGGTATTATCATGTTCCCATTTGCCTCATCGCTTAAGGTTCTATGAGGAACGGACAGTCTGAGAGTCCTCTGGGGGCTGGTGTCCAGGTTCTTGTTGAGTGTCTCTCGGGGAGGTTTATGGTGAGCGCGACTGGCGGAGCTGACCACCTTCCCTCGGCCGCTTTCCAAAGTACCTTGAGATGGCAAGCTCTTACTCCTGTCCTCAGCTTTACTCTTCTGCAGCGCTTTCTCCATCGATGTGTTCCTGATGCACAGGCACTTTTCCAGGCTACACAGACAAATGGGAATGATATAATTCCAGTCTGTCTTCTTGTTCTCTTGCTGTATTCCATTTTGCGAGTTAAGGATTTGTGGGGTTCGAGATGGTTGGTACAGACTCTTTGGATCTGCAGGTTTGGACTCCACGGCGGTAGTGAACTTATTCAGGCACGGTTTGGGGGCCACTGTTGGTTTCATCTTCCTGGGTGTGCCAGGGGACGGGTGCGGGAGAACATCTCTTCTGGGCGCTGCTGGAGAAAGTCCAGCTCTCTGGGGATGGACTAAATTTGGTTTTGGAGCCAGAGGTGGTTTGTGCATGCCTGGGGGGAAAAAAGGGAAGAATATGTGGTTGTTTAAGATACAAGAAATATGGAGAATTATCATCAAGGTCTGAAAATCCCATTCAACACACACTGACATGTCTGACAGACGTTCTGACTGAATCCCATACTTATGTCATGAAAGGGCAGTGGGGTAAGTGGCGGTTGAAAACATGCGAAGTGATCAGTGGTCGCACTAGTTGACAGGGGGCACGTGATCTATCCAAACCTGCTAACCTGAAGAAACTGACTAGCACGTCACAAATTATCGTCTTGGGCGATTGCATGAGCTCCGAAGGTAAGAGCACACGCAATTAAGTGTGTCATTCTGCGAACTTTGCATTAAAAAGTAAAACGCTCCTTCTTACCTGTTTCGACCAAGTGCAATATGAAATCCTGAGTAGCAAACAGGACATTTTCAGAACAACCGGTCCTTTGAACGGAACACCGGTTCGACGTTACAAGTTAAAAGAAAAAACAAAACAAAACTCGATGGGCGCATTCTCTCATGACTGATGTGCGTTGTGTTAATCACAAAGTGTGGAACAAACAACACAAGTCGTCGCACTGCCTCTCACCTGAGTTCATCCTCGCGTCTGTCAGAAATCAGAGCTTCGAAAACAAACACATCCTTCGTGTCCGCGTCAAACGAGCCATTGAGTCAACATGACTTATTCCTCAAAATCTTGTCCGAGCACAGAAAACTGCGAGGCTGCTTCAATCAAACAAGTGGAGAAGTGAGATCCACCTCATCTCCCTCCCTGTTTCTAGGAACTCGCCGCTGGGGGCGCCAGAGAGCCACAACCAGAGTCCATGAACTGAATGTGACTGCTGTTATTGTGCAAAGTATCTTTGAGCAACAAAAACCTCCACTGCATTGTGATTATTCTTCACCTTTCCACTCGTAAATCTTTCCACATACATCATCACACCTAATATTATCAACGGTTGTGAAATATAAAATACTTTTAGAACAGTTTTGAGGAAGTAGAATTGCTCGTTCATTCGTCATCGACTTTCATCGTGCTGACACTTGGTCACGTATCATTTATTTTTGCGATGAAAAGGAAGTAGGACAGATGAATTGCAGCAGTACAAGTACCGTGACAACGTCAGCTGTGAATGAATTCACTGGACGTCTGAGGGTCGCACACTGTGGACTGCAGCCCTCTACTGGGAGGTAGAGGTACTGCATCCAGGCGATGTTAGGACAATTACAATTATTTATTTAAAACACTGCACATTCAAAAACATTTAAAATACACGTATGAATTTACATGAAATACAGCAATGTATTTCCTTTGGATTTCCCTTGTTTTCTAATTTATTTGCCTTTTCTTTTGCAGATGAAGCAGTTGGTGTGACGTCCCTCTCTGGTTAATGTTGCAGATGAACTCTCATTATCACAGCAAATATACTCAGTAAAATGAACAGTACAATTAATGATCTCCTTTCCATTCACACTGCCAAAGCTTAACGATGAGCCTCGCTTGCAGTCATGATGATTACAGTAAATCAGGTCCACAACGGGAATGGTGCAGCAGTAAGCTCAAGCTGGAGTCTGCAGGGAGGCTCAGACCTAATCTGTAGTCTCCCCTGCTTCTGGAAGATTTGCTTTTGAAGGTCTCTGAATGAGAAGACGTGACCGCTGGATGTATAGCCTACATACAGCAGCTTCCCTCTGATGTATATCTAAACATTAGCAAGAGAATCTTGTTTCACTTTCACAGTCGACACAAACAAACAAATTCCACATAGTGAAGACAAGAAATCTCACCCTAAAACAACGTTAGCACCATTATCACGTAACAGAAATATTAGACTGTAAACGGATCACGGTTTCTCTTTATTTATGGGTTGAAGGAGGAATTGTCATCTTAGCGTCATAATGTGTTGTGTTGGTGTTTGCTCACCGCAGCCCTCCTCATCATTGCTGCCCCCCGGTGGGTCAACTGAAAACACACGGGGTCTCTTCTGACTGGAATCATTCAAAGAGCAGCGACGCTTGGCCCATACTGCAGCAGGATCTTTACTCCACCACTCGTCCTCGTCCTGATGGTATCACACATCTCGGTGGGCACTGAAAACACAGCAGCCTGCAGAGCATGTGATGTCCTTCACAAACCTATTTGTAGCCTTTAATGTCTTTGAAAAACATGCATCAGTGCCTGAAAAACATCCGGCGTGTTTCCTGACATATGCTATGATGTGATATTGACTGCACATGCAGGTCCAACAAACAAATTACTGAGATTGTAATAGTGTATGACAGACTGTCTACATGCATTAATCTCACGCAGTGTGTGGACACCACATGATATCACCACAGTTATATCATGGGGATGTTCATTTGGATATGCTCTGGACTTAATGCAGTGTGTGGGGGGGTTATATTTATCCGTTACTTCCCCCCGTACAATTGTTCCAGCACTCTACACTCCCGCCTGAGTCCTGAATCTATGTCGACAGGCAGAGCCGCACGCAAGACGATAATGAAGCCATCATACTCCAGATCTGTCACCACTGGCCCTCAGCGCCCCATCAGCCAGCAGATGGGAGGACGTCTTACGACTAGTCGCAAGGGCTGCACCTCCTAGATGTTTGGACTCATTGCTGACACGGACAGGTGAGCTGATTGTGAGGATGAAGACTTATCACTGTAAGAATGTACGTTTCTTTCCTGGATGTCCTTACATGTCAAACTATTCCTTTCATCTTTATACATCTTTGTGTGACACATTTTTATACAGGTTCAGTATCTGCACAACAATATTCTACTGCTTGAATAATTGATGCTGAGAGCAACACAAAAACATGAAGACATCTGCTGCGATTGCAAAATTATGCAGCAGCAAAAGTCTGTAGTCTTTGACCGAACGCTGCCGGCTTGAAAGGGAAGACAAAGGTGTGAGAATCACTGTGTCTGCGCAGGAAGGACTTCAGCTGCAGCTCCTGTGGTTCCTACCTGTTCTCTTGTGACGGGACAGGGTCAGCCCAGGTGGGTTCAAAGAGGGCAGTGCGGCTGACTCTACCTTTCTCCTCATCCTGGTCCTCAGTGCGGCATCTGGCATCCACACCGTGTCGGGACACTTGATACCTGAAGGTGAGGGAGAGGACGTTCAGAAATGCACACAGAGTGGCACGAGTGACCCTGAGCAGGATGCTGATGGAACTATTCAATTATGCTGAGTTTGAAAGATGAAACGATACTGTAGGTTTTTACTTCATTGGACGACTCTAGACAACCACTGCTCAACTTCTGTGTGTTCATCATTGCAGTTGTTGTTCCAGATGTTTTATAACAGAAAAGGCGTCTTGTGGCTGATGGGTACCAACCAACAGGTATCACAATCGTCCAGCCAGCTTCCTTCTTTTCCCTCTGCTGATGATTCCTCCACCTCTCTGACCTTCTGGGTGACCCCGCCAGGGTGCAGAGGTGACGCCAGGGCAGATTGTTTTGTTTTAAGGTTTTCTTTGGGAAGATTGTTTTGGGGTTTTTTTTATCTGTGTTTAAAAAAGGCTGAACATGAACTTTATGGCATATGCTCATTAAATTCTTCAGTATTTTCCTGACTTCATCACAAAGGGGGGATTTGGTTCAGTACAACAGCACTGACAGAAAATAGAAATTAGGTCGCGAAATACAATGCAAGTGCACATAAGATGAAGTAAATTATAGCTAAAAAAAACAGTGCATGATCAGCAGGGAATTTCTTCACCGGGTGGAGGTCAAGAGCTGCATCAGAGGTCGACGTCCCAGCTCTCTACGAACAATAACATGGAGGGTGGACACATACACTGTCACTGAAAATAGTGTGTTTGATGCACAGCAGTCGGGAAAATGAGCACTGGCATGTGGTTATAAAACCAGCTGTATGTAGCTGAGCAGGGAGGGTCAAAGGTCAAAGACTGAGCTGAAATGACATGATTGATTCGTACCCAAGATTTGTTTCTAGGACAGGTGCTGACAATTCAACATGATGGATTCTTATTTGGAGGAAAAGCTTTTGCGTGTTCACTGGTCATCTGCTGCTTCTCGTACTCTTTCCTCTTACAATCACCATAGTAACGATCAGATGTTGATCTGAAACGATTCCTCCGTCCATAGTGAACAACACTGTAATACTATGAGAGGATGAATCAAATTCTTCTGCTCAATTAAAGTCAGTTCACACTCCAAAATTACCTATCGGTGCATTTAATGACACACCATCACTTGAAAACACTTCATTCAAGCTCAGAGTGAGAAAAAAAGAAAGGGTGACTGAAATCACCATAAGACATAAATGAGAATGACAGTAAATAAAACTATTCATCGTTGACGTATTGTGGACAATGTATTGTATCATATAGAAATCTGCACTTATTACAAATGCACCGACACCAATTGCACAGTGCACGCTGGGCTTCTCGCCGTCCGCAAGAGCATCACAGAAGGACCGCTTCGACTGAATAATCCAACCTGCACACAAATCACTTTCAGCGGAAGCGACAGGAGGCGAGCAGTGTGAGTCAACCACGGAGACGGTGGAGCTGTCATGAACAATGCATCAGCTCAGTGACACACCTGCATCCCTACAGCTGCAGGAGGAGATGGACAATATCAAGGCTGTGGAGTTGTGGAGAGGGAATTTCGATCTTTTATCGCCTGGGGCCTTGACATCAGATGAGGTTATATGTTCTCCCTACCAATGACGTCAGGCAACTTCATAATGTCCCTCCATCGCTCTTGAACAGCTTGACAGGCTCCTGTGCCGGCTCCTGTCCTCTGTGGTAAAGAGATGCTCACCTGTGACTGCTGTGACCAGAATCACTTCTCACAGAAACCTTTTCACGAAGACGGATGAAGTGAATCGATGTGTCTCTGTTACGTCCTCTCCATCCCCAGCTTCCACACTGAGGTCACTAATATTTTAAATATTCACATCAATATATGCGAATGCTGTAACTGTAACATTTCATTATTAAAGTAAACCAGTGCTTGAATCATTGGAACCAGTGGAGAAATCATTGAAGAACAAACAGCTGGGAACAGAGGACTGACGTTACGTCTGACACTGACTGTCTTCAAACACATGATGATTAATTGTTTTTAATACTGTACTTTAATACTCAGGACAAAGACCCACAGACATTGTCACTAAAGCTGCTTGAACAGGTCCCTGAGCTGTGTCTCTCTAAGCAAGTCTGAACCTAGAGAGGGATCAGTGACTGAATTCAAACATTTGAAACTTCAAAGACATGTGGTACAATTTCTGTCAGCTTGCATCAACATATAACTGAAAAATCAACAATTTGCCATCATTTCAAGGACTAAACCAGCTTTCGCAGACAAATCTAGCAGCAGTTTTGGAGACTGTGAACTTATTCTGAAACAGTGTTGCCAATTAAACAACTCTGTCACTATATAACTATGTATTTAGTGTGTTTTCACACCCCTTGTGACTAAGAACAAACGTAGCACCTTTTTCTGTTATTATGGAGAGTTTCTGGTGTTCTGCAGACTGACGTTAAAGCACAGATTATTCTGTCTGGTATCCAGTTCTTTAGAACGAATCTTTTTACTGAACTGATTCGAATGATTCAGTACACCTAAAAGAACCGTCCTGCCCATCACTGATTTAGAAACAGAACAGACAGAGAAAGAGTTGGTTTGGTGGAGCCTCAATAGACCATCTATACAATTGAAACCTCAGGCAGAGCATCCTGGGAAAGCTGCCCAGTCTGTTATTCCCAACGCGCATCTTCCACCAGCACCGGCAGCAAAATGCTGAAAGTTTGATTTCTCTCTGACTCAGACCACCGGAGGATCATCTTCATCATTCGGGTCAGGTTGTTCCACAGTGATCTCATAGCTCATCACCGCCTCCAGCACCTTTCTGCTGTGACCACTGGAGGCTACCAGGGCTGCTGTGGCAGCAGCTTCTGCGTCACTTCGTCGCTCAGCCGCGGATCATGGCGGAGCTCCAGCGCAAAGTGGAGCCGCAACTTGTCAACGGGGTCGATCCGAGCGAGGAGCGAGAAGACGCGGACACGTCGGAATCGCTGAGAAGGAAAAGGAGGAAGAAGAGGAGGAACAAGGCAGCTGCTCCAGGTAGGAGACATCACCGTTGCGCGCGGTTGTCTCTTCTGGTGCTCGACGCGGAGCCGGAGCGTCGAACATGCGGGACAGGAGGAGACTTTTCAACCTGTCAGAGGTTTCTCTCTTTCTTTCTTTCCAGCAACTCTGAGGTTCTGCTGGAGTCGACGGCTGCGAAGTGTGCGGACTAGTTATTTTACACGTGCATGAAATAAGACTCCAGGGTTTTTGTGCAATAATGCAACATACTGACTCGAAGGAAAGAAAATATAACTATTTACTGAATGACTTTGGGGAGTGATTTTAAAATGTGTGTGTGTGTGTGTGTGCGCGCGCGTGTGTGTGTAGTAAATGAGTTGTTGGACATACAGAAGTGAAGTGTGCTATTGCTGCAGGTACATATGTCCTTGAGCATATTGACTCCTACGCTATAGAAAGAGATTATGCACAGTCCCTGCCAAGTTCACATCATAGTGGGAGCACTCTCTTCAGATGACCATCAACCACCCTAATTAACCCCGTTTGTGTGTGTGTGTGTGTGTGTGTGTGTGTGTGTGTGTGTGTGTGTGTGTGTGTGTGTGTGTGTGTGTGTG
>JBBMJM010116739.1:0-14963 GCA_037832705.1 Centriscus cristatus
TGTGTGTGTGTGTGTGTGTGTGTGTGTGTGTGTGTGTGTGTGTGTGTGTGTGTGTGTGTGTGTGTGTGTGTGAGAATCTACATCAGTTTTTGTTCACATCTGAAATTCAAAACCAGTAAAGGAACCTGCTGAAACACACTGATGTGATATGTGATGTCACTTCCTGGAGAACGGTCCTATCTGTTTTATTTTCATTTGAAGGTTTTTGTGAAACGCTGAGTGACATTTTTCACCATTTTCATAATTTTTTTTTTTTTATTTATTTTTTTTTTTTACAAATAATTTCATTGATTGTTAGATGGGGGGGGGGGGGTGTCAGGATTTGCAGCCTCAGTTTGTAGCAGTCACATGGTGGAGCTGTGACCAATCAGGAGCTATTACCACTGGCTGTCGTCACAGGTTACACATGTTATCCTCGATTGGAGGCTTCTCAGAGTTTTGCGTCCAGTAAGTAAAGTCTTCCTGCTGTCATCAGTTGTAGAAATACGTGCTTGCTGCGGTTGCGTGCAGGCAGACACACAGTAGTGGCGGAACAAAGAGGAAAGAGTGCTGTACCGGCAGCACGCGATGCTGATGAGAGTGGAGAGCCGCACACATCCACGTCCCTTTCTTCCCCCACACCCCTCTCCACCACCCCTTCATTTTCCGAAGCGCGATGCCGCGGGAGCTTGTGTGTCAGCGCGCGGGGCTGCTGAGTGTTAAAAGGAGGTTAGAGTGACAGGCTGTCGGCCGGGACGGCGGCGCGAGAGCTTAACCGATGGCGACACCCAACAAACACTGGGAGGTGAAGGGAGACGGCCACGAGACGCGAAAACGAATAGCACAAGCCCAAGACGTAGCTCGCGCTAAACCTGCCCCCCTCCCCCCGTCCCCGCAGATTGAAAACTCTGCCAGTTTGTTTCGAAGGCGGCTGAGATGTAATTTGACAGGATATTCCTGACAGAGAGTCCGCTGACGTCTGCCAGGTGGTGGTTGTCCTGGCCGCCGGCGCCGTGTCAGGACTTTGAGACACTTTCCGTTCATTTGTCAGGCTGGTTGGGGGGGTTGGAGGGCGGAGGGTGGGGCGGTTATTCATCGCGGGGCTGTGACAGCTCTCCGATATGTTGGTGAAAGGTGTATATGGGTGTTCCTGCCAGCCCCCCTATGCCCCCCAACGCTTTCTCATTTTCAATGGTGAAATGCACTTCACTTGAGTTCCATCAGTCATCGGCGGTGATGGAAGCAGCAGCGTTCTGACAAATGTGAAAATGTTACTGCGCGTCAGGTCCAAACACGTGAGCTCGAGTGTTTTCAGCTTTTCATCGCAGTTTATGTTCTTTTTTTTCTGCAGGTCTTCATTTTCTTTTCACCTTTCACTCGAGATGTTTCCATTCCTCCCAGGATTTACCCTTTTTTTCCCGCTCTTTCTCTCGAAAATGTGTATCTTTTCTTGTCTTCAGCTGCTTTTTCTCTTCTGCGTTCTCCCCTCTGCCCGCACTTTTCTTTTCCTTGGATTCATTTGTTGAAGTTCTCCTTCTGTCTCCCTCAAGTGTTTCTTTTGTTCTCCTTTTTTCTCTTTTTTCACTGCTTCTCGATTGCCTTTCCTATTTTGTTTTCTTGCCTTTTCCTTTGAAATCTCCTTCTTTCCTTTGACTTGTTCCTCATTACCTCCACCAAGGAGGTTGTGTTTTTGCTGCTGTTTGTTTGTTTATTTGTTTGTCTTTTAGCAACAGGACTTGGAAAGTTATGAAAGGTTGTTTCCTGCATTACTATCCGTATTCTTCATCATTGTGGGATAGGGACATTTATCTCCACAACAAATGGTCAGATTCTTGGCAAAAATTAAAAATAAATACAAATAAATAAAATGCAGGGTAGATTGTCTGTAGGCTCTGTAATATAGCAACGTTTCATCCAGATCCTGACAAAATTCAGGCTCCAGAACAGGAAGTGTCATGTGTTCTGAGTGTCATGTGCCTCGAGTTTCCATATTAGTTCGCTTTGGCGTCATTTTTTCCCAGTGTGAAAGTACATGTAACTGAAACGATATGATGCTACAAACTCATCAGAGGATTCAGACCTGAGCAGACGGACAGCAGTGTGTATCAGTATCCAGTGGATTCCATTTGACTCCTCTCAGTCCCCATGTTCCTTCATGACCCTACGATCCTTGTTTCCCTGAGTTTTAACTTCCATTTGAGTTTCATTTACTTGATATCATACCTGTGTTTTTTGGTAACGACTTCAAGTTTATCTTTTGTGTCTCCTCCGACGTTTTAGTCCTCAAACGTTCAGTTCATCGTTCTTCCTTTCACATTGTTCCCTTTCTTCCTCATTTTCTCGCCTTCAGATTTTCTCCTCTTCAGTGTTTGACGCTCACGAGCCCTCTGGGTGTCTTCTTCCTCTCTGGTCACATTAACATGCTTCATGGATTATTATTCCCAACACATTATGCTGCAGCCCAAATGACGGCCATAAACTTAAATCCCATTATTCAATAAAATGGTGTGGGTGTTGGGGGTGGGGTGTTCGGTGTAGTAGGCCTGCATGTGCACATACTCACATACCAACAATATGTTTGCAGTAAAGGCCGTTAATGAGCTGAGCCATAAGAATTAGGAGTCAAGACATAAAGTGTCAAGGACACTTCAGGATGTCGTCGAAAATTTCCTCCAGTTGTTAATGACGGGACAAGTATCTTGACTTGATGAAGATAAAGGACCTCATCTTGGTGGGACAGTCCGTCATCAGTGTGTGAGCTGCTGGAACTGACCCTTTGAACCCACAAATCCCGAGGAACAACACAAATTCCGTGAGTTAAGATCAGTTTATCCACAGCCAACATGTGCGATCAGGTGCTTTCTGTGAGGTGACACAGGAGATTACTTCTCAAGTGATGTTCAGTGGGTCAATCTGGATTTTGTTAACGTAAAGCTTCTTCCAAAGTCTTGCAATGTAGACCCACCTGAGCCGTAGCAAATTTAATTTGCACCCAGGCTTCTCTCAAGACAATCTCCAATCATATCAGCAGTCTTTGCGTTGCTTTGGATTCCCTTCCGTCGCCCTGACTATGCCTCCTTCTTGGCTGTCCTATTGTGTGCAGCGGGAGCTTGACAGACAGCCCCTTATCCTGCTCGTCAGAATGAGGCCGGCCAACTGCGAGTGGCCCAACATAGGTCTGGTTTGTCAGATTAATTGTTGTGATGTTCTGTGTCACAAACGTGATCCACTACACTTCTTTCATCGTGGTGTCTGAGGCCCAGAGAGTTCAGTCTTTGTGTTTCAAGGACACAATTTCATTTTTTTGGCTGTGGTCTCCAGCGAGCTTCCTCTGCTTTGTGGTTCTACAACAATCAGACGAGCGCTGGGTACTGTCAAAATAACCCACGCTGGCATCTGAATTTCATTTGTGCCTTCATCAAATATTAACTAATGACTCACAGAAACGATACTCAGCTCTTTTTTTTCTGTTTGTGCTGTGTAATAGTCCTGCAACAATTAACCACAGCCTACTTCAGCAATCAATTAATTCATTTTTCTAATTAAAAAAAAGTGAACATCGTTGGCAGCTTCTTAAATGTGGATATTTACGGGTTTATTTGCTCCTCTAATGAGCGTGTACCGAGTATATTAATTTTGTGGACAATTTTTTGGAGTTTGGGAAACACAGCATCTTTTAATAGATCAAACAACTGGTGATGGAGCAAATAATTGACAGATTGTTGATAGAAATCGAGGCAGTGATATTGCCCACAGCTCCGTCAAGCACTCGTCACTGTGCACTTTTCCCAGATGAGATGGATGTTGACCAGTTGAGAACGTAATTCGTCCAGCAGGAAGGTGATGTGAAAAACACTGCTCTTGGCCCAGTAATTACAAGACCTCTTTTGTCACATGTGACTGGCACCTGCGGCTGGATGAAATTTCCAAACAAAAGGTGGGCACGATACACTGACCTGATGAGAGCAGGAATGACGTCTGTGCGTCACAAGTGATGTTTGTCAGAAATGTCTCCATTATCAGACAACTGTGGACAGGAGAAAAGCCGAAAGATTTAACCCTTCATCGGACACTCAGTGCAATACTAGTGAATTCAAAATTGTGACCATGAAGTATTATAAAAAAAATAAATCCATCGTAGTATAAAAAATCCATGAAGAACTTTTATTTCTTGGTTGTTTGTCAGTGAAGTTACAATGTAAGGTTCTTGGCCGGTTTAACGTAAAACGTTTCGCATAAAAATTAAAATTAGTACAAGTTTATTTTTTTTCTTGAAAATAAGAATACTGTAAATTAAATTAGCATAGAATTGTATACAGTAATGTAAGATTTCGGATTTTTATCAGATCTTGTCCATTACAAAAACAGTACTGACAGATAAACTACATGAAGCTGTTCGTCAGCGCTGAGGGAACGTTTGCAGCCAAACGTGGAGGCATGCATGGACCCAGGCTGGTTTCAAGCCTTCGTATCGCCTTCTTTCCTCCAGTCAGCAGTGGGAATAAAGGCGGTGAATAAGGAAGAGAGAAAGAGAATCAGTACACGCCAAGAAGTGTTGTGTCACACACAGTGGAGAACAGTGCCGAGCCCTCATTAAATTCTTGCAGTGGCGTTGGTTTTTCCACTTTAATGCTTGGGAGATGCTGGCTTCCTTCTCGGAGAGAGAGATAGTGACCTGGGGCCGCCGAGACAAGCACATAGCCCAATTTGTCTTGTGTCCAAGGGGAGGTGGTTTAAACAGCAATGCCGCTCCTGTTTCTTAATCTCTAGCGACCTCTCCTCTCTATCTTACATCTATGTCTTCCTTTAAGCCCCCTCTCGCTTGTTGGTGCTACATCGTCTTCAAGCTGTGGTCTTGGACTTCATCTTTTGTTTCTCCCTTTCCAGCCAATTTCCCCTCCGACCCCCCACGAGAGAAAAGCCCGAGAGAGGATTTCACTCTTCCTCAGCTACAGTCACATTAACTTACTTTTGTTCTTGTCTTGGTCACAAATTGGCAATGACATTTAGATTTGGTTGCATGGGGGTTGTTAGAGCCATTATATCTGGGTGTGTGTCAAAGTCACTCCCTGGTTCACACAGTAGGTGGCGCAGTGGATGACAGCATATGGAAATGTATAAGCAGAAGAAAGTGAGAAACCAAGAGAAGCACAGTTTAGTGTCTATGTGCGTATATGTTACAGGTAATGTGAAAAAAGGGTAATATGCAAATCATCTGGGTTATTTGCATATAGCCCCACAATAGGGGTAAGGGGTAGGGGTAACAACCTGTCCTTTGGGGATGCATGGATTAGGGTTACGATGAGTTCTAGCGAACTGATTGTTAGCTAGCTAGGTATTTTAGCTGGCTTTGATAACGTTAGCTAGCGAGCTAGATGTAGTAGCTTTGCACATTACCCGAAAACACGAGTAGTTTGCAAACGACCTGTCCTTCCATTGTGTATAAAAACAATCACATTCCACATTATTGTTGTAAAGGTTGTATTGTTTCACATCAGTTGGTGTTGGGAATAAATGCATCTTGAGCACATGTCAGCAAATGGATATCTCGGTAGTAGCCCCTCATGTTGTCTTGGGTTTCTGTTCTGTTGAAATCAAGTCACTACAGGGAGAAATAAATGGGAGAGAAAAGAAACGAAATATGAATCTCTTCCTGCACACCTGAATCCACTCGTTGTATGGTGACGGAAACAGCTGAGCATTGTGGGAAAATGGTTGTTTGAATGGTTGATAATGGATATTTGCACCCATTTCAACTCTTATTTGGCGCTTTTATATATCGTACATGATTTGTATCATCATGGGATTTTTGGTCATTTTTGCTCACAAAATCAACTTTTTACACACTGCAGATGCCGCCTGTTCACAATAACACAATAACATTTTATGCAAATAATATCCCACCTTTGGTCTCAGCAGGACCGAGGCGTCTGTACTAAGACTTCCTGCTGCTGGAGATGATTGGCTCCTCGCACCAGATGTGCAACAGATGGGGTTGGCTGATATCACCCAAAGGTGCACAGGTTTCAACTCACGCTCTCTCAGCCTACACTACTTCTCTCGTGCATTACTCTCTGTTTTTTGTGTTCTCCTTAAAAGTGCTTGGGGTCTTCCATCTTTTCGCTAACCCCCTCCTGTTGTTGTGACTTAAGAGGTTTTCACTGCTGGATTGGTTGAATCCTTCCTCCATCCCTCAATGCTCGACAAGCACCCGTGTTCCACTCCAAACGCCTTTGGATTTACACTGCGAGCTGCAGCCATCTTTCTTCCGTTAATCACCTCGGGCTTGGGCGCTCCTGCTCACCATCTCCCCAGGCCGATGGATGACCCGCAGGGGAAATCGAATGGAAATCAGCCAAGCCTGACGCTCCTGAAAAACACTATGGGTACCATGCTGAGAGTGAACAGAACAGCTAGTCAGTGTTTCCTGAGAACTGTACTTCTAATTTAATATCACTTGTAATTTATTTCCATTACAACAGATCTTAGTCCTCAGTTTCCAGTCCAAGCTACACCGCCCCCCATGTCCGTTTTCATCCGATTCAAACTTATTTACTTTCAAAGCCGAAACGTTGTTTATCTGGGACATTGACAAGCGCCAATCACAAGTTACTCGAGCTCAGTGATGCCGAAAATCAGCTTGCGGTGTTCGACCAACAGTCCAAGGCCCAAAGGAAATTTAATACATATCACATTTAAACCGAAGCTGAGGCATGTTTGACTTTATTTGCATTGAAATAAGTTGTTTAACCACAGTGAATTTCTATGGAGAGCAGCAAATGATTGTCAATCAATTAGTTGTTGTGTCAATAACAAATAATTAGGGTTAAACCAAAGCATTTACTGCCGTTATAGTAATGATGGGCAAAGCAGTCCTTTTAGATATTCTGACTCAGTAAAAAGATTTGTTCAAAGGATTCGTTCAGTGATACCCATCTGCCGAAATGAACATGATAAAACGTGTTTTCACATCAGTCTCCAAAACCCCCGAGAGTAACCTCTCTAAAAAGTTGTGTTTTGTGTTTTTGCTAGATTGTTGTTAGATTTTTCGCGAGTCTCTGGGTGTCTGAATCCTCGTTAAATATAGAGACATATGTCCACTGTTTCAGAGAAAGTTTCAGTTTCACTGAGTGATTTGTGCCAGTCGACTCATTCACAGGGAACGAACCAGGAATCAGGTTGACCTGCAGTAGTTCACTGCCACACTCAGCTGAACTTTGACATTTTATCAGTATTCAGTCATCCTGGAAGAACGAATGTTTTTGAATGAATCGTAATAGGACAGCAGTGCATTGGAGGAGCAACGAAAAAAGAACCTAAGCTGCAACCAAACAATGTTCACAATGAAAATGATTCATCAATTACCAAAGTAGTTGGTTGAACAATTCAATTCAATCTGTCGCAGATCTTGTAGGCAACAAGTGTGTGAGTGTGAGCGCCATGTTCCTTGTGGACACACTGATGGTGACATCATTATGACAAGCATCGTGCTCGTCAATGTCAGCATGTTAATTTAATCAGTAATCTAATCAGAGCCTGTAATCAAATCTGCTGCGTCGTGATTTATTCTAGAAAGACGGACCATGTGGATGGAGGCAGCAGAGAACAACTTCTACGCAGTAAAAATATATATGTTTTTAAAAGATATGAAGTGACAGATTGTTTGATGGAAAATAAGCCTGAGCTCCCCCCCCCTCTGTCTCTGTCTCTGTCTCTGTCTCTGTCTCTGTCTCTCTGTCGTGTGTTCTGTAAATCTTCCCGTATATTCACCCCCGCTGATCCTGCAGCTGTGTGAGGACACGTCGGTGATCTAACGTGGACCGAGCATTGGTCAATTGATTTTAAAGGAGAATTGAATTTCCTTTTCATAGAGTTAATCAGTCATAAACAAGGTTATAAAGGGTTTTTTCTCCCTTGAAAAAGAAATGACCATGCAAACATAACAAGTATGTCGTTAAATCAGACGGCGCCTGTGAGACACAAGGGAGCTCGCCGTTCGATTCCTAAACTGTGTATGTAACAATCGTTCCCTGTCTCAAACTGGGCTTAATATGATACTGTGGAGACCTACTTATCATGTAACCATGGCAACTAAGCTATAATGTGGGGCCCTGCACACACAAGCGGGTTTTTCTTATATTAGATCAATTGAAGAAACTTTTGATGAAAAACACATCTCTGTGTCTGCTATCAAGAATTTCCAGAAAACTACCTGTGTCCATTTGTACATAAGGTGTCTGTCAAAACTCTAATATTGGCGGACGGTTTCCCAGGTAGGTTGTCGCAGTCTCCATTCAGTAGGTAGGTCTGATGTTTTGTTTTCTTTTTCTGTAATGTGAGTCATTATTTACTTGCTCACTTTGTGTATTTATCTGGATTTAACAACAAATCATTACCTGGTAACAAGGACAAATCTATGGAGGCATATCGCTAGCAACACGTGAAGAAGAAAAACAGATCATGATCATTAGAACACAAAAATATCTTATTTTAACAAGATTAGATCAGATTTTATCTTGAAAAAAAAATGAAAATGATGTACCAGACAACAAAACAGTTTCTTTAATTGTGAAAAGTTATAATGTGAACATGCTACGCCATGGTATGTTTGTTGATAATGTTGAAATAAATGAAGACATGCAATTGTCCAAACATTTTATTTGACATTATCTGAAAATGATCAGTTTTCCCTTCTGTGGTTTGGCATCAACGGGCTCCCATGCCTACCTGATGGTGGTATCTGTAGCCTTCATCTAATGTTTGTGTCTTATTCTATAAATAATCTATTTATTATTCTATAGTCTATTTTTCTTCCTCAACACCATCTCTTTCCTTTCGTTCTCTGTATCTGTCTTGTACTTGTGTGTAATTCGCTCTGGCCTGTTGCCCGCAGTTGTGTTTTGGGCCGCGGCCAGTGAGAAAAGCCTCTGAGGCGATGTCACTCCAAAGACTGCTACTGTGACACGATGTTGACAGGCGCCGGGCATGCTGACCAAAAACAAAATCTAATTACCGCTCAAACGGGCAGCGCCACTTTCACCAGAAACTCTACTTGCAGGCCTATTAGCCAAAATTAGCACACACGCGCACTTTTTTAAAAACAGTTTGCTTTGCGCACAGGCTCTTCACAACACCGTCCTGGCCACGGGCCGCCCTTTACACATTGTTTCCTCTTCCAGGAGATGACATCTTCTGCTGCAGTGAGGACATATTGCCCCGTCCACACAGACTTCCCTTACATCTCTTTCCGTCACACACATCGGCGCTGAAGACCTCTGTTGGAGTAGAAACACCCTTTGTCCATTACGAGACATGTCGACCTCTGACCTGGTGTTGTTTAGGGCCGGTTAGGTGAGGATGATGTGTTTTCTGTTGTACTGGGAAGACAAGGTGGAACAAAGACACACACTTGCACAGGCGTTTTAAGTGTTTTATGCTCCGCTGCAAATGGCTGGTAACACAATATCATCATGTTTGCTCGTCTGGCAGCTCAGTGATGAAACATGACTTTGAACTTTGCAGCTTGTACACCAAAACCGCAGCTCCTGTTCTCGAGGGGGAGGAAATACATCATACTTTGAGGGCAGAAATATTTCTACAACCACATTTCCTAGCTCTCACAGGGTCTTAGTTTATGTTTTTGAGTAGAATTACATTGTAATAATGACAAATCGTGCAATTGCCAGTTTGTGTATGTTGGAAATCCTCAGCAATTCTCAAAATTTGAAGTTAAAATGCACCCGGGTTTTCAATTCCTACAATCGGTCTATTCATATTCCGCTTGGCTACACACTAATACTGCACTGTTTGTCTCACAGAAGCAAATTATTTCTGTCTTTCATGTGAAAGACGTTTTATCGGTTTAGCCTGCTGAACCTTTGGAGGATATATTCATGGAGCTGATTCTCCTCTTCGGGGGTTAACACACAGAATTTACTTCACCGACTGGATTGCAAGCCCCATCGTTTCCACTCATAAATAATGATGTTTGATATTAATAATAAAAATCCTGCTGCACGTTGAGCAGAAAACCAGATGTGGCCAATAACAAACGTGTGGATCGTGTGTTAGCTTGTAGCAACAGGTAGCATTAGTACCTCCTCCACTGTCACAGCAGTTAACCCTTCAGCCAGGACTTCAAACACAGCGTCTATTAAAAATGGATATAAAAGTGTGTTCCGATTGCTTTCCGACCAATGAGCTGCGAGCTGGTGACGGGTACCCACCTGGGGTGTGTCTGTTAGCAGGTTTGTAGCTAGATACATCACACAGCCGCGAACATGCTGACTTTTGAATGGAGGACAAGAACTGTTGTGTCTTTACAACAGTCGCTTTAAATGTTGATTTACAAAGAGAAATGCCAGAGTGCGTACTGTGGATATTTGAGTTCTCTGCAGCCATTTAGTTTACGTGAGGTTGAAACGAGAGACAGGGGCCTGGTGTCAGTGTGAACAGTGTGGACTGTTCCTGAAATGTTCCGTCAAAAGGTGATGCGGGTAGTCGCAGGCTGCAAGTTGTTACATTTGGTCTGAACTCGATCATGAGTAACCCTTTCGCCAGACCAAGCAACAAATCTGCGTATTATTTTTCTTCCCCTGCCTTTTTTTCCCGCCTGATTTCTATCCGCCCCTAATCCCCCGCTGCCCCGTGGACACCAGCTGGAGGAGTCGCCAGGCTTATCACCTGAACACACACAAATGTCATCTTGAAGCCATTTGTTGGATTCCAATCT
Organism: Centriscus cristatus; assembly: GCA_037832705.1. NCBI lineage: Eukaryota > Metazoa > Chordata > Actinopteri > Syngnathiformes > Centriscidae > Centriscus > Centriscus cristatus. The sequence continues at coordinate 10,712 of JBBMJM010116739.1, forward strand.
TTATCTGTATTTTGAGAAATTCATCGGTTCTGACTGCGGCTTTAAAAAAAACAAACATCATTTGACACAGTGCTTCTGGATTAGGGAGAACTTCGGACACACGTGCGTGCATGAAATCACCCATTTGATCTCAGATGGGCCGAAGCTGAGATGTTGTCACTGGGCAGGAGCTGGTCCGTTGCGACGAATCAAAGGCGTTAAAAACGCCTGCCACACTCCAGACCCAGGACTCCCTGCTCAGCCGAGTCGGAGCATCTTATCGGGTCGCACCAACCTCGACCTGCCGCAGACCTCAGCCTGAGCCGCCCGCCTTTGAAAGGAGCCTCTCTGATGTGTAACTGAAGTTAGTCGGAGCGATTGACGAGTGGGACGACTGGCGGCAGCTGATACTCACATAAAAGACAGCGTCCCCCGAGAGGCTGTGTTAGTGTCATATTTAGACTTAAGCCTGAAAACCCTCCCACTCGTGCAATTAGAAACGCCCTTTTCTCCTCTTCCACAGTGTAATTCGGCTAATTAGGAAGCTCTCTTTTGTTTCTGTTCCTGCAGAGCGCCTTTCCTCCCATATCTTTAAACACAAACCTTTACATTCCAGCGAAGATTGCAAAGGACCGTCGAGTCACTCTTGTGTTTATTACCTCCGCCAAGGAGCTTGTGTTTGTTTGTCTGTTGGCAAATCAACTGAAAACATTATGACAAGAATTTATTGAAAGACAAAGTGACAAAAGCATGTTTTCCTGACCAATGATTTTTTTAAGAAGACTGAATGAATGTGGGACGATAATATTGGGTGGGTGGTCGGTGCTTTTCTAGTTTCCTTTTTGTTCTTTCTTTCTTATTTTTTTGTTTGTTTTATACATACAGACAGCTCAGCCCGACAATGTCATAATAACCCCTGGAGTACGGTACCTATATGTAATTGCAAATATACAGTAATTCACACAGTATTTTAAAGTAGAGCATAAATAGAAATGTATATGCTCATTATTTATTTTATTGAAATTTCGGACGTGTCTTCTTCTTCTTCTTCTTTCGGCTTTCCCCCTTCAGGGGTCGCCACAGCGAATCGTTGAAAAATTAGGAAATTAGGAATTAGGAAATTTAGGACGTGTGCTGGCATTAATCAATGTCACAGGCATGAGAATGTGGGTCCATTACATCATCCATCTGTGGTCCAACATAAAACAAACAAGAATACACAACAGCATAAAACCCAACGTTATTCATGCATATGCAGTTCTAATCAACTCCTCTGCTACTCCACATTTGGTACTTAAATAACTGCAATGGTACTGGAGAGTTCGTATCACCTCTCCGATGGATTGTTCGTTGTTGGACCCTCCTGCTTTTTGCCTTCGCTAACATTTCCTCGTGTCCGTTACCCGATGTTTTAATCTCTGTCAAGCTTTTTTCAAGTTTCTTTCATCTACCAAACCGCATTGATTTAAGTCTCTGCTTTTTGACGGCACAAACACTGACACGTGTTGCTTGATGTTTGCGGTTTCTCATTGAACACATCTGTGCTGAATAACATTTTGCAGAAGAATACATGGGGGATTCTCTCACAGATCATTTATCTCCACTGTATTTCTTCTCAGCTTTTATTTGTGTGCATTTTTATTCATCCTTGCTGTGTAGGACGAGTTTAAACAACAAGTGTCATACTACTACTACTACTACTACCACTTGTATATATCACACTAATCAAACTCAGCATTTCAGGGACATCTGGAAAAAAAATCATGGTGTATAATATCGCAGGGTTTAAAGAGGTTAATATTTTCTGGATGAAAGAATATCGGAGGCTCTATTTAGATCAGTGGTGCACGGCAGCAAACGGGGAATGCACATTTTTTTCCTAGATACATGGCGGTGCAGATGTCATTTCCAGACTCTGCTATTTTGGTTAAATTTTGGTAAATCTGTGCGTTGAAATAGTTTCTAGCCACTAAAACCTCTATAATGTTGCTCTGTCTCACTTAATAAGGATCAAAGTTGGCAGAGATGACGTTCACACATTGTGTTCTAGTGTAAATTTAGAGCTGCAACTGGTGCAGCGTTTCCCTGCTTGAAGGAAATGCAGCAACAACAACAAAGGATGACATTCAGCGTTAAGTGACGGAGGGCGGGCGGCACAAAGGGGCTAAAGATAATGGATGTGAATTGGATTGAACGAGCATTAGCACTTAGGTCAGAGCTGCTGTTGTGGTGTGAGTCACTGCCTCCACTTCTAATCTTTCTAATTAGGCCTCATTGGCGCTAGCAGCACCTCACCTCCTCTCGGCCCCCACCCATCCATATCTATCCCACATCCAAGAGGGACGGGGGCAGAGCTCCATGGTGGACGGTGCATTGACTCTCAGCAGCACCCATTCCACAAAGCAGGTTTTGGGGCTTTCCTACAGCAGCTCTACTCGTTTGTTTTGCGTTTCTGCTTTCGATACAACTTGGTGCCGGTGCCCGATTGGTCACTACAGACAGAGGGCGTTAAACATCCACTTTGGCCCGTTAACGATGTACAGTTGTTTGTTCTTTGTCTGGTATCCACATTTATCATCAGACCTGCTCCATCTCTTTTCAAAATCCAGTCTCAACTTTTTCTTTCTCCTCCATAGATGGATATTGTTGAGGGGTTTATGTCACCCCCCCAAAAAATGCCTTTGGGTCAGTTTTGCGCAGCCAGCCCTGTGACATCCGCACGCACATCAAGGAGGAACTGAATTGTGATGGATAAGAGCCTGAATGGAACCAAATCCTTAATCCTGAGATGAAGACAACTGTTCGATTCTCACATAAACTGACCCACGAGCGTCTGGATGACAAAGATTAAAGCGGATTTCAGCATTTTATGGATATTTTTAACTGATGTGCAGCTGGGTGTTGATCTCTGAAGATCACTCACGTTCTCGTCCGCGGTTAATCAGTCCATCACATCGTGTCCTGCCCCGTCTCTGTTCTCTCACTGGAAGCACGTCGTGGAAAAGCACCAATTCCACGAGCGTCGACATTGTTTCATATCCTCATTAAGAAAGAAAAAAAGGGGGGTTGGTACAAAAGGAATCTTCAGACAAACAAATATAAGCCCCTTGACCCCTTGAGGTTATAAGTCATTGTTCATCGTAGAAACACACTCCGACAAAAACACCTGTTACGCCACTAAATCCAATGATGAGCGCGAGTTGTACGTGATTTCGTCATGGCGACTAATCAGCATCGAGCATCGCCAACGTGTCGCTGTTGGAACGCCTCAGACGAGGAGTTTAGCTTGTCAGAAGGTTTTGTGTTCTCTCGCCGAGCGTGACATCTGCTGCGTCGCGTGCCAGCGCCGTGTGAGCCAATAGGACGACCGAGTTGTCTGACACACATATGTAACCATGGCGAAGAGGAAGAGGAGGGATGCTGCCGTCAAGTTCTCCGTGAAGGACAAACAAACCCTTCCTTCCTCTTCCTGACACCACAACGCCTCCGCAAACCTCTTTTTAACTCTGTTTTGCATCTTCATCCAGGAATTCATGCCACCGTCGATTGTTTGAGCAGTAATTGTGGAATTTGCTCCATGTTCCTCCAGCACGTGCATATGGAGGCTGTGAGTCGGCGTCCGTTGAGCAGACACACGTGTGATCTATGAATCCGTCTCGTGTGTGAGAGTATCGGCAGATGCCGTGAGGAGGAAACAGAGAGCATCAAGGCGTTTGTCGTTGGCGCCGTGTACAAAGGCTGAGAGTGTGTTTAGGTTGACAAGCCTGTGATGTCACTGCTGTCAGCTCTGCTTGTGTGTGTGCGCGTGTGTGTGTGGAATGCTAATGCAGTGGTTTGTGATCCCTTGTGAACCAGCAGGCAGCGTTTATTATGCAACTGGCAGGCAGAGAGTCTGAGCTCGGCTTCCCGAGGAGGAGAGACAGACAGAGGGAGGTGCATGGATGGAGGGATGGAAGGATGGATAGGTGGAGGAATAGTGAGGAAGACACTTTCTTTCTGTCTTGTTACACTTCAGTTCCCTCAACTATGGAAAATGTACGTGTTTTTATTTTTTTGGTGTGTAGTATGGAAGAGAATAGTTGTAGTTTATTGTCATTATCCAACACAGCAAAACTCTGGCAGTTATTTTCAATTAGTTGCTGTCCCACTTTATTCACCAGTCACTCAAAAAATATTATTTATCCACGTTTAAGAAACTCTGATAATAATAATAATAAATAATACATTTCACTTAAAAGCGCCTTTCAGGACAAGGACGCTGTACTATTACAAT
>JBBMJM010116766.1:12574-22890 GCA_037832705.1 Centriscus cristatus
AGCTTTCAGTTCACCGTATTAATCACAGTGCTTCGTCAGATCCAGTGTATGAGCTGTAGGTGGGGCAGTTCCACATTATTCAAGAGGGTGTTGTCCAAGCTGCGCAAGAATAAACTGTCGATGATCAGATAAAATCATTACTGGGAGGCTGGAGTTGTGAAATGGTGACTTTGACTTTTCAGTTTTAAACAGAAAAGCCGCAGAAAAAGTCTGATCTGTGCTGTTACTGGACTCGACATCCTGCGGGAGCGGCTGCCTCACTTCATGTGTCATTGTTTTCAAAACACTGACATTCAATTACCGTTTCCATCTTGTGTCACCAGTTGGAACGTGGACAGCGCTGGTCGCACTGAAGGATTCAGACAGAGCCGAGGTTCTGACCATCTTAGACAAACAAACCCTTTGTGGGACTCGTTCTGTCATTTGCCCGGACAAGTTTTGTATCTACGTCTCACATCAGACTTTAGTGAAGCTGTGCTCACGCTCTAGTGTCAAAATTAAAAATCCAAACCAGCAAATCTGACAGCAATTGTTCATTATAAGACTAAGTCATCCGAGTCTTTTCACTCTTAAACATGCTGCTCTCAGACTGCAGCTCTGCAGGATAAAAGCCTCTCATCAAATGTCAGCAGTGTTCCCTTTCACTTCACAACAAAATACCTCTTCACCCATGCGTGCGTGTATGTGTGTGCACACAGCACCCAGCAGGTGTTGACACAAAGCAGTTCCCATCGGAGCTTTTCCGTGTACGTTTATTCAAATGTAATGAAACGGTTTGACGGATGATTTGCTTTTTCAGATTAAAATTAAAATACGATTTCAGATTTTTTTATATATATATATATGTTCCATCAGCTCTCTTCCATTCGTCTGTGGCTGCTGCTACTTTCAGCTGCTCACAAAGCAAAACTATGTGACACTCTACTGCCATCTGGTGGTTCACATAGACAACTACATGGTGCGTCCTCGTGATGGTGTTTCCTCCTGTTTGTTGACAACTTCAATGAAATGTCCTTCAAACAGCAGAAAAGGCTGAAGTTCTTCGGCCCTTCTCATGCTGAAACATAAAATGTATTTTGTGATTCATTTCCTGTCTTGAGGGAGTTTTTGTTTGTTTGTTTATTAGTTATTTGCAGTGCTGTTTCTTTTCTGTTACTACCCTGAGAGGTGTCAAACAAACACACGTAAACATGAGGTGCATTTCAAACTGTATTTATTTGACTCTATTATATATTATATCTCTATCTATTTATATTTATTCCATTCATGTTGCATGCGGAATAAAGACACTAAAATACTAAAGGATACTTGTGAAGTACAAGTCATCACTCCTCATCAGGTGATTTCTGCGAGAAAGAGAGAAAACGTGAGATTAGAATTTCACTGAACTGTCGAATGTGAATAATCGACAACAACGGTTCCTCGATTAACTGTTGGAATACACTGACCTTTGCCCCTGAGTCGCGACTCTTTGCTCTCAGTTTATTGACCTGAGATTCGGCGATGTCAGCTCTCTCCTCTGCCTCCTCCAGCTCGTGCTGCAGTTTGCGCAACTTGCCCAGATTTGAGTTTGATTGTTCCTCCTGGAAAAAAAACGCTGGTGCATTATTCACGTGCGCCTGCAGGCGTTTTTATCGTGAGTTAAATCATCTTACCGCCTCCTCTGCAGTGCGCTTGTACGACTTCACCTTCAGTTGCAGTTTATCCACCAGATCCTGCAGGCGGCTCAGGTTCTTCTTGTCCTCCTCTGTCTGTTGGAAGGAGATTCACATCTAACTGATTTTTTAAAAAGCATCATTCTGTACGTTTGCCACCGTCTGGGCCTCTAACCTGGTAGCTGAGTTCTTTGATGCGTCTCTCGTACTTGCGAATACCTTTAACCGAGTCGCTGCTTTTCCTCTGCTCCATGTCCACCTCAGTCTCCAGCTCTCTCACCTTAGGAAGAAAAGCCAGCGCTGAATGTTTTGCAGCTGGTTGGACTGCAGGGCAGCCGACGACAAACCAGTGTTTACCCTGGCCTCCAGCTTCTGGATCTGCTTCTTGCCGCCTTTCATGGCGATTTGCTCAGCTTCGTCCAGACGGTGCTGCAGGTCTTTGATGGTTTGTTCCATGTTTTTCTTCATGCGCTCCAGGTGAGCACTGGTGTCCTGCTCCTTCTTCAGCTCCTCTGCCATCATGGCAGCATCCGTAATGGCCTTCTTTGCCTTTTCCTCAGCATTCCGGCACTCCTGCACTGCCTCGTCCACCTCATTCTGAAGCTGGCTTGTGTCTCCCTCCAGCTTCTTCTTCTGGTTCAGCAGACTGGTGTTCTACAGAACATCATCAAAGGACACACTCAGCCGCACTCACAATCTAACAAGTGACCGGAGCTTCAGATGCAGACGTACCTGAGAGTGCAGCAGCTGAACTCTCTCAGAGACGTCGAGCAGTTCCTGCTCCGCCAGCTTCCGACCTCTCTCCGTCTGCTCCACCAGAGACCTGAGCTCGTCCAGCTCAGCCTGCAGCAGGTTGTTGCGTCTCTCCACGATGGCGACGTTCTCCTTCAGGTCATCGTTGGCACGCAGAGAATCATCCAGCTGCAGCTGGGAGTCCTGCCAGGAGAGAAAGTCCAGTGTGTCAGAGTTTTCAAGGGGAAAGAAGAATTTACAGACGTCCTCCTCCTGATTGGATTCGTACAGTATATGAAGCAGTAAGATGTGTGTTTTATGTTTCCAGATGTGCAGGGAGACGCTGACACTGGGCCTTGTGGTTGAAGTTGGATCTATCACCCATACTATTTTACCTTCAGTCACCATACTAATTGTGTTTTTGCTCTTTTGGTCCTTCATGCCCCCTGTGGCCCCATTCTTATTCCTGTCATGCTGCTGGAAATAAATGAATAAAGTAGCATATATTTATCTATGTTTTATTAAATTATATATGTGTATATGATTTTTTTAAATCAGTTGCATTGTATTTACAAGAGCCCGATGTGTATAAATATGTAATAAATGGTGTGAACTGAGTATATTTATTACCTTCAGGTGAGCGTGAACGGCCTTCAGCTGCTTCTGAGCCTCCGCCGCCTGCCTGTTGGCCTGACTCAGCTGGATCTCCATCTCATTGAGGTCTCCCTCCATCTTCTTCTTCACCCTGAGAGCTTCGTTCCTGCTGCGCGTCTCGGCCTCGAGGGAGCTCTGCAGCGTGTCCACCACTCTCTGGCTGTTGCGCTTGATCTGCTCCATCTCCTCGTCTTTCTCAGCCAGCTTGCGCTCAGTGTCAGCCTTCACCTGGCTGAACTCCAGCTGAGCACGAAGGATTTTTCCCTCCTCGTGCTCGAGGGAGCCCTATCATCAGGAGAATACGTTACATTCATCCATTCCAGCATTCGGGACCTTTGCGGATTTGCATTCAAATCACCTCAGCCTCCTCCAGAGCGGTTTGGATCTCGGCCTTCTCCCCTTCCAGCTGTTTACGGATCTTCTCCAGCTCGTGGATGCTCTTCCCTCCCTCACCAAGTTGCTCAGTCAGGTCAGAAATTTCCTCTGGTGTTGGAAAGTTTCATTTACATAAACCTTCCACATTGTGTTTGGTGCATTACAAATCTGTGTATCTGTGTCTTATTTAAATCTGCAGACCTTGTAGGTTCTTGTTCTCCCTCTTCATGGTCTCCAGATGATCCAGAGATTCTTCATAAGAGTTCTTGAGCTTGAAAAGCTCAGTGCTGAGAGAACGAGCCTCTTTCTGGGCACCTTCCAGCTCAGTCTGAGACTCCTCATACTTCTGCTTCCACTCAGCGAGGACCTGATTGGATAAATAACATCACATATACACACTTGATTGTCCTTAAATGTGGATATGTCGAGTCAGTCCATCTCCCCAGGATGTAAATTGTTGTGATGAACGGCAGATGTCACCTCCGCCTGACATTACCTTGTCAAAGTTTCTTTGTTTCTTGTCCAGAGCTGCAGCAGCAGCGTTCGATCTCTCCACATCCACCATGAGGTCCTCGATCTCGCCCTGAAGCCGGTGTTTGGTTTTCTCCAGGGAGGAACATTTTGCATTAGCAGCTTCAACAGCCTCTTCTGCGTCCTGCAGGCGTTGAGCGAGTTTCTTCCTACATGCAAACATGACGACACTCACTCAGAATATCTCCAGACTGAAGACAGGGTGAGTTCAATGTGTGAAAGAAATGAGTGTCCATACTTGGCTTCTTCCAGCTCCTCTGTCCTCTGGATGGCATCGGTTTCATACTTGGTTCTCCACTGAGCCACCTCTGAGTTGGCCTTGGACATGCTCCTCTGGAGCTCGGCTTTGGCCTCCTGCTCCTCCTCAAACTGCTCCCTCAGCAGGTCACAGTCATGACGCGAAGACTGCACCGCATGGGCAAGTGCGTTCTTGGCCTGTGACGGCGGTTTTCAGACAGATGTCAAGTTTGACGCAAATGTGCGACAAAGGACTTTCCTTCATGTGCTCTGGGAATGTTGTCTGATACAACCATTCTGGGTAAATAGAGCCCTGGGGAAGGCTCTGGACATCGAGAGCCCTGTCTCGTCACAATGATCCTTATTGGTGTTGACAAACACAAATAATCATGGGAGTGTCAAGACATGACTTTGCAGGTTTCGGAAAAGTACATCCCCACCAGACGATAAAAACTGGATTGAAGCTGTGGTAGAGAACGCGTCAAATGAGCAGATGTTGGCGAGAATTAATAATGACGGCGGAGAAGAGAGGAGGTCACGGGACCAGAGGTTTTCAACAACCACTCGCCTTGATTTCCTCCTCGAGCTGTCTCTTCATGTCTTCAATCTGCTGAGTGTAGGACTGCTTCCCTCTGGTCAGCTGGGACACCAGGGAGTCCTTCTCCTCCAGCTGTCGGCTCAGTTCACCTGAGAACATCTGTGCGTTATCGACTAATACATTGAGTTACCATATTTCGTACATGTAAATACCATTTTCGGTCTGAAGCTTTGCTTTTTGCATGGTGAAGTCATTGATGGTTCTCTGGGACTCCTCTGATTTCGTCCGGTATTCAATCATCTGGTCTTCCAGACTGCGGCACATTTTCTCCAAGTTGGCCTGAATTGTGGGAGTTTTATTGTCAATGTCATTAAAAACGGACGTAACGGTCCTGGTGGTTTGTCGTGTCTTACTTTGACTTTGGCAATCTGCTCCATGTTGGACACGACATCGTCCAGCTCCAGTCTGAACTCGCTCTTCTCCTTCTCCAGCTTCTGCTTGACTCTCTGCAGGTTGTCTATCTGCTCTCCCAGGTCGGCCACGCTGTCGGCGTTCTTCTTCCTCAGGGCGGCAGTCGTGGCTTCGTGCTGCAGAGTGGATTCCTCCAGGTCCCTGCGCATCTTCTGGAACTCCGCCTCCCTCTTCTTGTTCATCTCGATCTGGGCAGCGGTGGCTCCTCCGGCCTCCTCCAGCCGCTCGCTGATCTCCTCCAGTTCTCTGGCCAGGTCAGACCTCTGTTTCTCCACCTTGGCCCGCGCTGCCCGCTCCGCCTCCAGCTCTTCCTCCAGCTCCTCGATGCGCGCCTTCATGCCACCATCAGATGACCGTCACACCATGGCGATCAATCTATGCAGAGTCAGTTTGTGCCGTTCGTTACCTGTAACTCTTTGAGTTTCTTCTGGAGTTGAGCTCCCAGGGCCTGCTCGTCCTCAATCCTGCTCAGCTGCTGGCTGATTTCAAAGTCTTTCCTACGATGAAACGACAACATGGTTCATGTGCGTGTGAGATGTTGCAGGATGTTTCAATCTGGATCCCTTCAAAGGTTTGTTTTACTTTTTGAGTTTTTCCTCCAGCTGCTGTTTGTCGTTCTCCAGGTCCATCACACTTTCCTGAGTTAGTTTCAGGTCCCCCTCCAATTTTCTCTTGGCCCGTTCCAGATCCATCCTCAGTTTCTTCTCTTGTTCCAACGACCCTTCAAGCTATCAAAAACAAAGCTTTGTTTGTTTCCACAGCTCGGATCCGCTCACAGCTCAAAGACCAAACTCACGTCGTCAACTTGCTGCTCCAGTTTGGTTTTGGCCTTTGTCAGAGTGTTGACTTTGTCCTCCTCGCTCTGCAGGTCGTCCAGCGTTTGCTGATGAGCCTCCTGAAGAGCTTTCTTCTCTTTGGTCAGCTTAGCAATGATTTCATCCAACGCTGCCATCTCCTCAGTCATGTTTTTAACCTGCGGCGTCATGAAATCAGCATCAGCACAAAGTGTTTGATCAGCGCCAGTCGGATCGCCAGTGATCGAGTACCTTGTTCTCCGTGGCGTGTTTTTCCTTTTCCACTTTCGCCAGTGTCAGCTCCAGATCATCGATGTCTTTCTTGAGCTCTGAACACTCGTCCTCCAGCTTCCTCTTCTTGGCGGTCAGCTCTGCGTTCAGCTCCTCTTCATCCTCGAGTCTCTCTGTCAGCTCTTTGACTTTGGCCTCGAGCTGGATCTTACTTTTGATCAGACCCTCACAGCGCTCCTCCGCGTCTGTAAGATTGTCTTGCTCCTGCAGTCACAATGAGGGTGCCAGTGATTGTCAATGATCCCACGAGAACACAGGAGTTCAGAGTGTGACCCGACTCACCGACTGGACTTGGAGCTGCAGGTCGTTCTTCTCTTGGAGAAGGGTGACCATTTTTTCCTCCAGTTCTTTCTTACGGGATTCCGATTTAGCGTAAGCTTCTTTGAGCTTCGTGAACTCCTCCTTCATGTTTGCCATCTCCTTCTCGGTCTCAGCCGATTTCAGCAGCGGCTTGATCTTGAAGAACATCATCATCCAGGGCCAATTCTTGACTCCCATGAAGGCGCGAACGTTCCACTGGATCACCAGCAGGGCGTCCCTGACGGTGACAGTCAGTGATCAATCAAAGGTTCTTTGTCCTTCTTTACATCTAATTCCATCGGTCTCCATTCCAACCTGCGCTCAACAATTTTCTGGAACTCGATTCTGGCGAGTAATCCTCTGGACCTCGCCTGAATTCCGGTGATGATGAGAGCGAGACGATCATCTCGCATCTCCTCGAGGACACCCAGCAGACCAGCTTTGAAGAACACCTGCAGTGTACACAGAAATGCGTCAGAGGAAAAAAGAAAAAAACACCATAGCTCTCGTTCCAGGAGTTGAGGAACACAACCGACCTTTGTGTGTCCCAGTTTATACTGTTCATGGTCAATGTCCAGGGAGCCCAGCAGCTTCTCTGCTGCCTTCTTGTTGTCGATGAACTGGCCCTCGGGGATGGCAGCCGGGTTAAGGATGCGATATCTGACATTACAGAGCAATAATGTCATTACAACAATCGTGGGGGTGGGGGGTCGGGGAGGTAAATTACAGGAGTTCTTGCCTTTGTTTGAAATCCCCATACTGGATCCTGTTGGGGAATCCCTTCCTGCAGATCCTGATGCCTTCCAGCACACCGTTACAGCGCAGCTGGTGCATGACCAGAGGATTCTCCATCGCCCCTGGGGTCTTCGTCTCGTTTGGGATGATGCAGCGGACAAAGTGGGGGTGAGTCGACCTTAAGTTGGTCATCAGTTTGTTCAGGTTCTCCTGTGAATGGAGACAATGATGTGGGTTCCTTATTTTGAATGAGATGAATGTATTAAGTGTTAATAGAAACTGTAGTTGTTGTGAGTCATCATTTAGGTACAGATATTTATATAAAAACATATTTTATATAGTAATCTCCATTAGTACCGAGCGTCTGAAACCGGAGCACGACATGACAGCATGTATATTATTAATGTAAATATATTGTTTCTCTCTACATATTAATCATATACAAATATGATGTCTATATATGTATATGTTGAATATAAATATATAATTTCTCTGTATATTTTATTGATACCCATGTATTATTTCTATATCCAGTATGTATATCTGTAGCTGTGTAGGCCTCCCTTCCTAGTGGTCCTTTAAATGATCTTTCTTATGACATGTTTTGTTGGGGATCAATAATAAAAACCAACACAAAGACCAAACTTCAACTCACCCTGTGCAGAGCAGACACAGTCTGGAATGAAGAACCTTTCTTCTTCCCGCCCTTTCCTTTGCCTCCTGCGTCCTGGGCTGTGGATTCGTCATGTTCAGATTCAGGCTCTGGACGATCATCTTACGGCTCAGTGAGTTTGGCGTACCTGAATCAGCACCAGCGTACCCGGCGAACAGCACCCCGAGAAGTTTGAGGGTGGACTTCTGGAAGAGTCCCACCACCGTCTCGTTCAGCGGGTCCTTGTTCTTCACCAGCCAGTTGGTGATGTTATAATCAACAGTACCGGCATAGTGAACCAGTGAAAAATGAGCCTCGGCTTTCCCCTTGACCACTCTGGGCTTTTGGAAGTTTGGACTCTTGCCCAAATGGTTGTCATAGAGTTTGGCCTTAAACGTTGCATCGCTGGCTTTGGGGAACATGCATTCCTCTTCGAGGATGGACATGATGCCCATGGGCTGCAGACAGGAAACCGTGACACTGAGCATCATCGTGTGCTGTGGGCTCAAGAACCTCTGGTGTCAACTGGAACAAACACCGACCTTCTCGATGAGTTCAATGCAGGCCGCCAGGTCCATGCCAAAGTCGATGAACTCCCACACGATGCCCTCTTTCTTGTACTCCTCTTGCTCCAGCACAAACATGTGGTGGTTGAAGAACTGCTGCAGCTTCTCATTGGTGTAGTTGATGCACAGCTGCTCGAAGGTGTTGAACTGGATGGTCCGAGCAATAAAGGAAGTTCATGCATACTGTATTTTCAACTCACCTTTGTCTAATCTTTCATTCTTACATCAAAGATTTCAAATCCAGCAATGTCAAGCACGCCGATGAAGTACTGGCGGGGTTGTTTGGTGTCCAGAGATTGGTTGATTCTCACCACCATCCACAGGAACATCTTCTCGTACACTGACTTGGCCAGTGCACCGATGGAGTAGTACACCTGGATGTTGGGGGGGGGGTTACTTGAAATGTATCCATTTGGTTTCCCAGACCATTCGAGCGCTGTTTGAACCCACCTGCTGCACGCTCTGGCCCTTGGTGACCCACTCGTTCCCGACCTTCACCCTTGGATGGCACAGGCCCTTGATGAGGTCGGCAGAGTTCAAACCCATCAGATATGCAACTTTGTCCACATCTGTAAGAATGTGTTCAATGAACGTGAGTCCGGAGAAGATGGACTGAGTCGCAGCCACACTCAGAGTCTTGTTTTTCATGTCATCACCTTCTGTGCCGTCGGGCTCTGCTTGTTCCTCTCGCTGCTTCTGTTTGAACTTCATGTTGCCGAAATGCATGATGGCTCCGGTCAGCTTGTAAATGCCATTTTTCTCCTCTTGGGTGAAGCCCAGGACGTCGAACGCTTCCTTTAGAGAAGATCGAACATGTCAGTGAGTTTGATGTGTCTCCATCGTGAACAGGTTTAACGTACGTCCGTCGCCATCAGCTCCTCGGAATCATTAATGGACGCTACGGTTGTTTCTCCCTGGGAGATGAAGGCGTAGTCATACGGGTTGTTGGTGATTAACAACATGTCTGAAAAAAAAACACATGTAGAGATTCAGTTTTGTTGTTTTCTGACCAAATCTATTGGCGGTGGAGATTCCACACTCACCCAGCAGCTCTGGTTTCTGTTGGGACAGAATCTGGTAGAAGATGTGATAGTCTCTCTCAGCCTTCAGCTGATATGTGACCCGAGATTTCTCCAGCAGGTCTGACAACAGTTAACACGTTGGTATGATATATTGGTGTTGTTGTTGTTGTTGTTGTTGTTGTTTTTACAAAAACTCTGTCAACTTCATACTAGGAACTTACATGTTTCGATATCAGCTGAAGACAGTTTGCCGCTGACTCCAAAATGAATTCGGATGAATTTACCCTGTGATGAGACATTCATATTTGAAGAGGCTGTGAAATGAAATGAGCAAATGTAATCTTTAAAGTATGGAACAAACATACGAATCTGGAGGAGTTGTCATTCCTGATGGTCTTGGCATTTCCGAAAGCCTCCAGTGCAGGGTTGGCCTGGATGATTTGATCCTCCAGGGTTCCCTGGACACATTTAGGCCGTCGAGTATCGATATTTGAATACAAATACAGAAAATTGTGAACCAACCTTTTTCTCCTGAGAAGCATCTTTCTTTCCAGCAACAGCTGCGATGCTGGCAAAGTACTGGATGACTCTCTTAGTGTTCACAGTCTTCCCTGCTCCGGATTCTCCTCTGAGGATGACAACCACCAACATGTCACCTCATGTCTTCCTCCAGTGCAGAAACCAGTGTGTGTTTGTACCCTAATGACGTCAGTTCAGTTCATCATCACATTGGTACAGACACACATTGTCATTCAGTCGAAGG
>JBBMJM010116767.1:0-14955 GCA_037832705.1 Centriscus cristatus
GGCAGACAAAACACACACATATTTTCAATATGTGTGAACCATTACGTGAGACCCTGACTCACACATCACCAGGACATACAGAAGTGTCAGTGACGGACAACAGAGTCGACTGAGAAACTCTGGAACAAAAGCCAACGGACGGCAGAGGGAAAAGGAGAAAACTAAAACCACAAATCCCATCCTGGATAAAACACGTCCTCCGCAGCGGCTTTTCTTAGGATGTGCTATCACTTCAGAACGAAGAGGGAAATTAAAGTAGATCCAGAAATAGTGCATGTTTTCAATGCAGAGACTTGGGTTTGTGTGTTCTGGGTCAGGGACTGCAGAGAGAGAGAGCAGCATATACAGCGGGCACGGGGGCTGTCGCCTCAGGGTCAGGGGCAACCGTTATAGGGGAGGTGTGCTGGTGTGAGTGTATATGTGTGTGTTGAATGTGTTTATTTTCAGTGGGCTCGAGTTTACTCTGGCCTCACGGCGGCAATCCACGCCGCAGACGGTCATTATCACAGGTCGCATACATACACCCACGCTTTGGTGGATAGCAGCGATAACGGCAGAGACAGTTGTATCGGCCCAAACGTTTCTCACACAGAGTCAACTTTACAACAACGACTTCATTCATCCTTCCATCTCGGGGAAAGTCTGAGACGTTTACCTGGGCCGAGACCGAGCTGTCGGATGCGATAGCAACAAGCTCACGCGGTGTAGAGCAAAGGCAGCTGTCAGCATCAAAGAACCGATGAGTGTGTGTGTCGGTGAGAAAGAAAGAGACATCTGAAAGGACCAAGACGCAGACTCAACAGACTGAACAGACTGAACAGGCGATAAGGTGACATGATGGAGAGGCAGACAGAAGATGTGCTGGGGCGATAGGTTCTATTGATGGTAAACGCCTACAGTCTACTCAGTACCCTTCTACAATGTTCACAACATCTGTCATAAAAGATTTGATACTAAACCCAAAAAAGGGGTACTGACTATTGACTACGGAAAGTCAACTGCGTTTTTGGATTAAAGCTTTTGCACAAGATTTTTATTCCACATATATCGTGCCTCATTTTTGTTAAATAAAAGGTGCTGAGGGGGAAGATGGAGCACAGATGGACAACCTCTGATTGATCATGAGATGAAAAGGTTTACAGAGATCTCCCCCCTTTTCAGTGAGCCACATCGTTTGTTCACCGGATTACTGGGTAACCTACAACGGGGTAGTATTTACTGATCCGTAATTGAACTCTTATAGAACGTCTATTTTTCTATACTATTTGGATGAAGAAATCAAAGGGTATCCAATTAGTGATATTACCACAAACCCTCCTCAAGAAAAAAACTGGCTAATAACTTTAGTTTATCACACGTTAGGAAACTTTTTTTTTTTTACACTAACTCATATATGTCAATCAACAAATCAGCACATGTAAAAAGACGTAAAACCCACAGTGGGGACAAAGACACCAGAGATGAGACAGTGGAGTTCTCTCCCCGTTTGGGTCTGCTCATACAAAGGGGAGGAGCGTCGTGATAAGACTATCTCCGGCTGTGTCCGTCATACCAATGAACGCACCACCCCCCATAAAAAAGGAAGAGTGACCAGACACAATCTTCTTTTATCTTTCTGACCGGGCCTTGCATTCCTCTTTGGTTGACAGTTTGATAATGGTAACCCTTACCTCCTCATGATTTAGGGCCAGCAGAGATGCCATATTGGACTAGTTCATGTCGTCTATTTCAATTCAGGGATACGGTTTAACAGTACGGAAGATAAAAACACTGTATTACTTACACCTCTCTGCTAGATGAAGGGGTGAAAGCAGAGAGAGGGGTAGTAAAAAAGTAGAGGAGGAGGAGGAGGTGAAGGAGTAGAGGGGCGTTCCTGCTGGCTCAGGCCTTGATTAACACCAGGCCTCCTGACAGGAAATGACCCGGCCAGCTCAGAGCGCCAGGAGAGCTTCCATCTGGTGTCGAGGCCGTAGAGGAATTCTCCACCCAGGAGAACGAGGGAGAAGAACCTCCAACTGAACGAACACGGTTCACTTCCACAGTCTGTGGACGAGCTGTTCCACTCCAAACAAACGTGGATCTGTTCCCGGTGTCGTCTGAGGACAAAGAGCCACGACGAGGCTGACACCCGACTGCATTAGACGTCTCGTGTGAAAGTTCGACGACTCCTCAAGAGTCAAGAGTGAAGACGCTGCATGAGTATGGATTTGTTTGGAGAGGGGACAGTTTGGGGAGGAAAACCGGTACGATGGGACAGGTCTTTTTTTTTTTTTTTACTGCTGACTGGAATCCTCAACGTAAACAAGTCCTTCCGCACAAACTGATAAAACACAGATATACCGTAAAACTGAGGGACTCCAGTAAAAAAAAACAAGACTCTCTGTCTCCTGAACTTATTTTATTTGAGGAACGACATTTGGTTTCTATATCCATCACACTCAGAACATAATTCTGCAAAGACAGAGGCTTAAGTCTTTGTCCCCCACGCTGCTGCACAGGCTGTAAAACTTGAATGGGGATGGGTGGCGGAGGTGGGGGGGGCTCCCTGTAGGGGAAGACATCGGGTAGAGTGTGATAGCTGGACGCCTCCACTGACCCTCTGCCGAAGGTTCACAGCCTGACCTTCGCTTGGACTGACGCGTGTGCGGGGGCCAGGGGCCGCTGTTTCATTTACAGTCCCACTGGAGCCAGCCTGTGAGCGTGTGTGTGTGTGTGTGTGTGTGTGTGTGTGTGTGTGTGTGTGTGTGAGAGAGAGAGCCTGTGTGGGATCATGACGGTCTCCGTTCTCATTCTACAAGCCTAATTCCCAGTGGAGGTACAAGTGCCTACGGGTCTTTTATGATGTGCATTTCCTGTCATAAATAAGAAGCAGAGGAATTCTCTGCTGAGTGCTAACACACTCCATAAACAAAACCGAGGTGTAGACTACACACCGCGCCGGCTCTGTGAACTGTCCACGACAAATCCTGGGCACTAATGACTTACCTCACTGCTGACCGTCAGAGACATGAACCGAGACATGTTACATCCTAGATAAACGGGGCCGCAGGGTGATTTGATGTGATATGAGGTTACTGCACTTTTCATCAAGGACCGTCAGCTCTGACTGTCGTTTTCTACAGTTGACTTCCATCAGTCGTGATCTTCTTGTCAAGAGCAACTTACAACAAAGGCTATTTCTGGTTAAGAACACGATATCATACATAGATTCGACTGCGGGGATACGTTCTTCAAGTTGGGTGAGTGGGTGTGATTTGTTGGTTTAAAAATCCAATGATTGACTTGGAAAAAAAAAAACACCCAAAAAACCCCCTGAACACATTGCATGCAAATAGACTTCAACGTCAACTTGAGAAGAATACTCATGCTGTGTTGTACAACTTTTCCTTTGCGGTGTCACATGTATTTGTCAGTTTACCCTCATGTTGTCTTAAAACTTGTATGTGAATGTGAATTTGTTAACTTTAATTTGCTCTCATGAGGAAGAGAGCGGAGGGTGCAAAGGAACAAAAAGTTCAGGAAGAGGAGACCACAGTCCAAACTTGGGGGTAAGCAGGAGTGGGGTCTCTGTGTGTGGGCCCCGCCTGTGAACCAAGCCCCCCTGGCCCAGCAGTGTGGAGATGATGAGCCTCTCTTAATGAAACCCTGAGCTGTCATCATCTTATCTGATGAAGTGAAGTAGAGATAACAACGCCACTGGCTGCTTTGTCCTCCCTGGGCTGTGGGGTTTTCACTTCTCATATGTATGTGTGTGTATGTGTTTGTGTGTTTGCGTAACAGAGGGGGAAGTAAAGAAAGACCACCAATTAAAAATAATTGGGACTAATTTCGAAAACACAGTGCAACAGGGGAAAATTTATTTAATCAGGCGCGATCATTAGACCGACTTATGCTCCACTTCCTCCTGAAAACCAGTCCGCTGCTTTAGGGCCTCGGCGAGAGGGACAGGGGAAAGAAGCTGAGGGAGGTGAAAAGTGTGAGATGGAGGAAAGTGGAAAAAGAGAAGAAAAGTTTGAGAAGTCGGTCGCCACAGTTTTGTATGATCCCTTTCATGTCCCTCGACTGGCTCGCGTTGCCAACCCAAACAGAGGCGTTGGGGAGGAATGGTTCTTTCTCTGCCCCCTCTTCCCTGCCCCGTACGCACCCCACTGACAGGATGAATAACAAACCCAATACCAGTTGGAGGAAGAGAGAGCACAGTACATGACACAGAACCAACACAATTTCACTCCGATGCACTAAAAGTCCCGAAGTGGCGTTTTTGTCTCTGGGTCACTCGTCTGTCCTCGCTGACACTAAATCACACGTCCACCTGGGGGTCGTCGAGCTGAAACACCCTCACACCAACAACTACACTCCATCATACGCAGCTGGCTGTGTCTGCGGGTGAGGAATTAGAAACATTTGGATTGGAACCTTCTCTCGCTCCCATCCCACTGTACCCCAACGCTGAGAA
Source organism: Centriscus cristatus (assembly GCA_037832705.1). Lineage (NCBI taxonomy): Eukaryota > Metazoa > Chordata > Actinopteri > Syngnathiformes > Centriscidae > Centriscus > Centriscus cristatus. The sequence continues at coordinate 4,457 of JBBMJM010116767.1, forward strand.
GAGACAGTGGAGGAAAGTATGAAAAAAACGATGCAAGCCATTGACGACTGCAAGCACGAGCGTGCGTGTGCACGAGTTCACCCGGGGCTTTGGTATCCGTCTTTGCCAGTGATCGCTTGTGATCAGATCTCACTTCTCTCATCTACATGCAAATAAACATGCACATCCCTTCCGTTCCTGAATACGTTGTTGGTTTTAACTGGTGTGAGGCAGCACTGGCACTTCCTGTGCAGTCTGTCGGAAATCACACGAGAATCAAAACAATACCGACTGGGACGTGTTCCAGGCAAAACCCAAACACCCAAGACGTTTGAGGCACTCATAAAACATCTCTGTGCTTCAGAGCCCCCTGGGATCGGCGAATGCATGTGAACGTGCACTCTCATTGTGATATGTACATGTGATGGCAGACTACTGGGTTTGCGCCGCTAACCCCCCCCTCTGAGAAAACACCGTAGTGAGTTGTGGACTTTAAAAGTTCTGTTGATATTAAATGTTCTATTTATAGGGTTCCGTTCTACAAACGCAATGAAAAGACCGACGTCAGCAAAGATTTGGATGATACAAACAGGTCATCTGGATGAAACTGACCCAAGTGGGACAAAGCTCAGTTGTCTTTCAGAGCCACTATCCTTCACATATTTAAGAATCAGACAAAGAAACTCACTTGAATTTCTTTCTTCCTGCTTCTGGCATTGTGTGTGTATGTCGTTCTTGTGTTTCCGAGCCCTGTTTATGCAAAACGCTTTGTGCATTTGTGTTGCTGCGGGTCTGTCAGCTAAGCTCTGGCTGCTTCACTGTAGCCAAGGGGAACAGAGAAGAAGAATTTGAGAAAACATTGTTCTCATGGTGACCAGGTTTCATTCAACGTCTGGTTTCCATTTGAGTCCTTTAATTGGGGAGAATGTCACAATCAATGTTTTTCTCTAGATGTGGGGAGAGTCGACCTCCCGCCTCATGTTACGCCAGCCAAGAACTCTACCGCCTGCCATAAAAACGCTCACAGACACTCGTGCGCGCACATACATTGGCCCCCGATTTAAAGCAAAAAGGTGCACACGCGGCTGAATTCCGCTGAAGGGGTTGGACGCGCACATGCGTGCGTGCACGCACACAATATATTTTTTTGTCCAAAACACACCTGGCACACTATGACAGGGTCATTTCCAATGAAGTGTTTATAACAAAGAGTCAGGTTTTTAACATGAGCCACATCACTCGCTCCATGCCTGCCAAGAGGCCCCTCCACTTCAAACTGCACTTAGCCAAGTAGAACAGGAAGAGAGAGGGAGGGAGAGCTTGCAAAGAAAAGAAAGGGAGAAAAAAAGGGAGGGATCAACAACCATTATTAGTTCTTTACACAGATCTACCAGTCCTATGTTGTATATACTGTATATGCTGTATAAGCCGATGTGAGATATGAGGCAAGAGAGGAGCAGCAGTGGATTATTTCAGGGTGTGTGCGAAGGTACGAAGCAGAGCTAAACTAAAAGTAGCTCTAATTATGAAGTATGTGGCAGGGGAGGAGACCGCACGTGCACCGGCTCAAGGTTAAAGATGCCATTATTCTGGGAGGTACTGCTGGTTTCGGTGTGGAGGTACGTGATTAATTCGTCTTCGGGGTCGGCCTTGATCTGCTCAACCACACGGTCACCAGCTCAGCTAAAGCAGCAAGAGACGCTAGCGCTGCACGGAGGAACAAAGAGGCCACAAGAAATACACACTAGTGCTTATTAGGAAGTTTGCACCACAAATAAAATGTCTCCCTATACATGCTCGCTTTGCAAAGAAACTCGTCTTGTTGTGGCAGATGGGCTGTGAAAATTCCCTCCCTTGCTCTACACTCCCCATCACGCTTGAAGTTCCCATTGACAAATCAATCTTCTTGTTCATGCAAGAGTGGGACACAGACAAAGACAAGAAACGACTAATGTGCTGCTGCCAAATGCGAAATGGAATGTTTCTGCTGTTGGGGAATGGGGACATCCAAGTGTACATCACCATGACATATGAATGATCTCTCACCAGTGAGCTTTTGCAGCAACAGGCTGAGTTCCGTCTCTCGGGTGATGACCAGGGTGAGTGCTCCGATAAGCTCTCTCTCCAGCTTCTCCACCTCGTCGGGGTCCGCGGGCTGAGCCTCGTCAGCCAGCGAGTACAGGTAGACCAACAGGAGGATGAGCTCGTCAGGTCCGCACTCATCCTCCTCAAATCTCGACCCCGGGGCTGTGCTGTCCCTGCCTCCGCGGGGCTTCAACAAGGGCAGCAGCTGCCTCAGCACAGCGGGGAAATCGGAGTCTCCAAGGACCTGTGATGTGTGCACGAGAAAAGGTGGTCAGTCAGAAAAAAAAAAGCATTTCACCTTGTGGAGACATGTAAAGGTGCAAATCTGCTCCTTGACAAGACGCCGACGGCTGGAATAGTGTAAAGCAGAGGGGAAAAAAAAAAAAGTGTCTAATGATGATACCGTCTTTTGTTCAGATAGTCAAGATGTTTGACCGAAGATCCTTTTGACTGAGCTCATTGTTCCCATTCGTTAACTTTTTTTTTTTTTACGACTGCAAAAGGCTGAGGTAACGCTTCATTCACTTTCTTTTACTCTTTTGCTGGATTTGCAGCAGGAACTGAACAGACAGGCAAGTGCCAACATTAGGTGCAGTGTTTCGGCGCAGCGAGCTGGTTTTGTGAGAGCCTGTCTGGGTTCGTCTGAATAGTCACATGCCGTGGTCGAATCCAACAGGCGGTAGATCATAAGGCCGTTTATAGAACACTGACCACTCGCACTAGGGTGAGCTCATTCAACTATAAAACAAGGGCGTGGAGCTGAACTGTCCGATGAGCGGCGTTAGAACTCCTCAAAAATATGGTTGAGGAGGACAAAAAAAAAGAAGAGGCAAAGGGGTCACAGAGTGGAAGTGGAAAAGAAACATAGATGAGGAAGATACGGAAATATTACGAGAAGGAGAGAGGTTCTGATGATATTGTTGACGGAGGACAGTATATTTGTGTCGGATGAAGCTCCAGATTGCCCCTGTGGATATATTTCTCTCTAATGAGGGATTCAACGGAGCCGTGTATCCCTCTCACTGAGATAAACAGACTTTCTCTGCTCTGACAATGAAGGAAGGGGCTTTAGACATTGTGGCGGGCCCACTGGGGGGATCCAGTGTCTGACCCACAAGAACTGTTGACTGAGCCAAAGACGCAATTTAATCAGACTCCGAGATGCTCGCCAAAGCCACAGCAATGATCGTCCTTCATGAAGACATGGCCGAGGAGAAGCCATTTGGAACAGAACAGTCCCTAACGCAGCCTGGTCACAAACCAAGGTCGACCTCATTGACTTTGTAGATGAAATCCTGGATCATATGTGAACAGTAAAGTAAAGCGAAATGATTATTAGTATTTATGGAGTCGATGTCATTGGACTATTCCTGCTAACCTGCAGTTTGTTCCCTCCAACCCAGCCTCCTCCCGGCTTCAGACCCAGCAAACCATCTTCCCGCGGGGACCGTTCAAACAATCTCACTACACATTCTCTCTTCTCGAGCATTGTGAAATGAAACAGCTCTCCAAGTGGTCCCCATTCTGACCGCCAACCATCTCTCCCTTGCTGAGAGACAAAGGACACTAAAGTTATTCTTGTGTGAAATGAAAATGACTGAGCACTTTTCTCACTTGAAAATGATCTCGTGAACGTCTGTCTACACAGGTCCAACAGTGTTCACACGATGTTCCTGGTACTGACACAAGCGTGTCCACTGTCAAATTAGACTTTGACTTCGATCGGAGCTGACCGAGCACCTGCTATCATGTTCCTTTGACGTCCGGGGCTCATAAGTACTGTATGAGTCGGTGGAGAAGGGAGGGACCACGAGAGGAGCTCAGTGATTTTCCCACACCATTTATCAAGAGGGACTTCACTCCAACCTGCCAACTTTTACCTCCCTGGCCTCTCTGCTCACAAATATATACAGAACCTTCCTTCAACATATGGTCCTCACTACAGCTTGACAGGTTGCAGGTTGGACAACATGCAGTAGCTGGAAGTGAAAGTTGTAGGTTTGATCAAAGTTATAGTTAGACAGCTTTATCGTTCTGCATGTAACTGGTATTTATTAAATGTGGGGTAGACAGGGCCAGCGTGATCATTTTTATCACAACCATCCTTCTCACCATGTGAAACATGTCTTCCATCAATCAAACTCGATTTAAACATCAACTTTCCAAACGATAAATGCAGACAGAAAAATAAAAGATCAATTAAAACCAAACCAGCCAACAATGGACAAACTATGAAAAACAAGGAGTCAAGGAAACGCTATGATGTGTGAGATCACATTAAATGGATAAAACCCTCAGAGAAATGAAACTGTGAAAGAGAAACAGCCAGGGAAATATAACGAAGCAAAAAGTGGGAGCGTGCAGCTGGGTTTGAAGGTTGTTTGCATTGTCTCACATCTTGTAGCAGTTTGAAAGCAGCTTCGCTAGGTTTAGTTTTCATGTCTTTCAGGTAACACACTGTCAGAGGAAGAAATAAGAATACCTGAAAGACATTTTCATAAGGGCTGGGAATTTGTTTTCACTGTCAAGGACTTTTTGGATCATGGAGCTGGTTCAGAACATTCTGACATGTGTGAAGCCTTTTTCCAACCAGGAGTCCTGAATCAGCCAATCTCAAAGGTCTACACGGTTCATGTTGGTCAGAGGAAAAAAAACCTAAGGTTGGATTTGGAAAACGAATTCTTAATTTGTAGCTAAGTAAGTGAAATGCTGTGTTTTTGAGGTATAGTAGCCATTGCTTACCGCTGCACTGTGGCTGAAGGCTACGGTACTTGGACAGCTACTTTCAGCACAGTACAAGAGTAGTCACATTTCAGAGTAACACACCATCCCAAACCATATGTATAAACACTGTTGTATGCTGTGTGTGAGAAAGCATGGACGGTAACCAGGTCCATTCAGGAGACTTATAAAACCTGCTGTCAGCTCCCTGCCATGGCGCCCGAGTGGGAAATGGAGGTCTTTGGTAAAGAACTGAGGCTGAACTGAGTGAAGCTGCGTGGGGAGTCTATCTATCTCCATCTCAAGCTCCTTCCAACACTAATGATCAAGCATGTAGGCTCACACTACAGGAACACAACTGTACACTGCACACCGCTGGGAGCAAAGTGAGACGGTCCGACATGTGTAACTGTTAAATAGTCACCGTTTCCAATTTGTTAACTGGCATCTGATCATTACACCAGTACCAGTAATATACATGTTATTACAACTTTGTGCATCATTGTAGGAGTTAATGAAGCCTGTTAAAATTCATTTGACATCACAACAGGAAACCTTATAAAAGACACTAAAAGAATGTGGCATTCAAGGGGAGTGCTTACGTCCTGAACTACAAACTGACTGCAGTAATAACAGGAAGCTGACATTACTATTATACACTATTACAGAATCCACTGGACTTGCTGCCACAGTCTAATGGGACCAATTGCATAATGGCATAATACCGGCATTACGGTATCAAAACAATGCTGATTTGGGGACTTGCAATTACCCAAATAAACCAGGACTGTAAATGATTTGTGACTTTCTGTCCAAAAGAATCACTGCCAGTAGATATGAAACAAAACACACCTTTGTTCTCCAAATAGGCCCAGCAGACCGGTTGGTGCTAAATTTGTATTTTGATTGTTGTCAGAGGACTGAGGCGTCACTGGCTACTTGCTCCAGCCGTTGCACCAATCAAAAGCTCTGTCTCGCATGATGTTCTGGTTTGAATCTGCATGCCAGTGATTGACAGATTACTGTTTGGCAATTCTTACTATCCTGGGGTTCATGAAGGCTCAATCTCACCCAATCACAGAGCCGGGCCAAACTCCGCCCTGGCCGGCACAGCCTGAACAGGAAACCAGCTCCAGATGCAACCCCTGGAGGAAGGTAAGTGTTTCAGATGCAGCGCTGCACGCTAACCAGAACCAGCCTCGTTCCCTGCCTGCACAAAGAGCCTTTTTCTGGGCTCCACGGGGGGAGGGGCGGTTTAAAGGGTGGGGGTTCTCATATGAGCACAGACAAAGTTGGTTAGAGGTCAGGTACTCGTCAACTAAAGTCACCCTGGTCAGGAGTGAACGCTCATAGATGTCAGACAGTTCAACGTTGTCATAGAAACCAGAAAGAGCAGCAGCAACACAGATGTGCTTCATTTGCAAATATGTAATCACATCACAAATAAGAACATGCAAAGTTGGAAGGCACACAGGGAAAACCGCTGAAAACAAAAAGCATAAATCTTGCTGCAGTTACAAGCGACGAGCTGTGATGAAGCTCTGACACCAAATTATGTAGAGCAAGATTACTACTGTTTTATCATCCAACAACAGCCATCAAATATGTCCGCACCCTCACGCAGACTTGTATGATTTGGAAGAAAATACGATTTTATCAAAAGAAAATCTGGACAAGTTCCCCAAGAACTGGACTCGATGTGACTGAATATCTATCGTCTGAACCTGCCAGCAACATTAACACCCAATCCTCACGACAGGGACACGTGCTCATCGTTACCTGTGGAGATGACACTGATGAGGGTCACCAGGAAACGTGTGTTTATGAAATGTCCCAAAGTTGAGCAGGAATGGAAAAGTTAAGTTTATCTCAAGGTCTTTTTACAGAGATTATTCCGTCATTTATGAACGGTACAGAGGATGTATCGTGTCTTTAACAAGAGGAGCGGAAAGGTGATTTTAAACAGAAAAGGCACAAGGTCTCAAAATGTATAAACTACGCAGTGGGAGAGATGAATCAAATCCTTCCTTCTGCTCAAAAAGGAACAATTAGTACATTTATGTTTCTTTTATAGGAGACAAACTTGCCTTACAAAATTTAAAATACATAACAAATTATTTCATTAAGTAGCTCGACATTTGCACCTGAAAACGTGTCATTACTTCTGTTCTCACGTCTACTTCTCATTGTCCAGGAGATTCAGCACAACTCAAAGAAAACAGAAGAGGATTTACATTCTAACGAATAGAAGAATACTCAGCATGTACAGAGTGGTCTTTACCGCCGCAGCGCTACTCTGTGGTGTGTCTGTCAGTCCGGTCAGTCTCGCATGTGTCAGCAAAGAGACAACGTGGACTTAATGGCTCAGGGAGCATGAAGGAAAATACACATGATGAAAGTAAAAGGGAAAAGAAAACGTTTAAAAAGGAATCTGCACAAAATTCAAAGGGTTCTCCTACAGCCCATATGACACACCTTGAATGTGTGCGTCTGTGATCCTGCTGACACACGGAACAACAAACCAATACAGTCAAATAACAAATGGTCCAAGATGAGCGTTGATGGATCAGTTGGAGAGAAGGAGGGAGACGTAGTCAAAGGAAACGTTTTTTCAATGGAAGGTGAACCCATGTTCTGCTCCGTCAGCATAATTCCTCTTGCATTAGTGGGGAGAAACAGTAGAGAGGTAGACACTGTATTTTTAAGTAAGACCTGAGTGTGTGATGTGGGTCTATTGTTTCCGCCTGGGCACAGTCCACCTGCGGGACTGATGGGGGACACGACAGACTCACAGTTGAAGGTCAATTCCCAGGAGAGCAGATTTTTTAAAAAAAATCTCTTTTTAAAAAGTCTTTTTTTTTCTCCTTTCAGCTTTCATCCTCTTAACTCGCCCTCTACAGTCTGCATTCTGTTGTTTATCTACATGTCTCGGTGTCAAAGGTTGGCTTTGCAGCTATAATTTCGCAGAGCCCTGGGAGCCAATCACAGACACGCCTTGTCACCGCCAGTCAACCACATGCTGGTCCCTGCGGCCGGACCGTCTGCCCGACACACACAACCCCTCCCGGCTTATCGCACAGAAACCTGTCGCTGGTACAGCTCATGTCTGGCCATGAAAATAAGCTCTGAAATGTGAAAAGCTGAATTAAAGCAGTTTATTGAAAGTGTGGAAACACGGGCTTTAATGACCCTTTATTTTTGCCACACGGGCTGCAACAGATTATAGCGCAGTTCAACAGATGAGAGCTGATCTGCAGCCCCAAACCCCAGGGCCATGTAACCCCCCCCCCCCTCACGCTGGGAGAAACTGAATCATATGCATTCATCAGTAAACACAAACCCCTCCGATACTGCCAAGGACAGTACATTGCATCCACTACTAATTGACTCAAGAGGCTCCAGTGGGGAGAAAACATCCGGAGGTAAACAGACACTTTCTACACAGAGCATGATTGCAATAACCACAGTTTATCACACGGGAGTCAAAACTGGCTCTAGATTTTGAAGTTGCTCTTTTTTTTTTAAATTTTATTTTCCGTTGCGGCCGATCAGATATGCCATCGACATTATGCATCACTTTTCTTTACTTGTATTGCTGTTTTTATTTTGGGAAACGTGTAGTACGGAAGATTAAAGAGCCCATCTGATTCCAGTTACTGTCTCACACACTGACAGGGTGGGGGTGGGTGTGTGTGTGTGGGGGGGGTGGGTACATCTAACCATCTCATGGTTGTTTCAGAATAAGAGTTCAGTTTGATTACACAGTGCAGGTTTGTGAATAAAAACTGAGACAGAGCTTATTCTTTCTGCGTGATTGTGCAGTCTGTGTAAAAATATACTTTAGCGTCTCAGTAGTTGTTTACCAAAGAGGGTTAGCAGTTTTTGTCTGGAAATGTGGAGATCTTCAAACATTAGGGGGCACTGTTGCACCATGCCAAGTCCACCAGGGTCGGTCCTTGTGTGCACAGAATGAACTCCATCACTTTGCCCCCTTCCCTCCAAAAAGTCCATCCCTCCAACCTGGACACATTTTAATGGGCTGGAAACGGGCTGCAGCTGACGTGGTGGCTGTTTTCAATCTGTGTGTTCAGCAGATCTCAGCTCTGCTATTTTCTATTGATGACTTTCAACCGTATCTGTGATGTCATTTCTAAGTTGGCGCGGTATTCAGATTTAGAGCTTTGTTAGGACGAGGCGTTTGAATACAACATGGAATTCATCCCAGGTGACTGAAGAAGAAGACACGTGTGTGTCTCAGCTGGATCATGTGGGTTTGTGAATTTGTTGAGGGGATGTGCAGTGACACATATCAAGGTGAAGTTTGTATTAATGTGAATGTGTCACTTGTTGTTGTTTGAATGAGTTCATCTGGATGCAGGTTTGTGTTTTTTGGGTTTTTTTTTTGTTTAGCTTGGCATCATAATCTGGATTGTATGTGCAATCTGCGCCTCTATGAAACTCACAAACACGCCTACACACGGCTGCACTTCTCCAAACATTTACAGAACACTCATTAAGGACACATGAAATGGAAAACAACTAATCTCTCTCCATCTCCTCCAAATGTGCATTTATATACACACACCTGGGAGGATGCGACCACATGAATTATGCTCAAAGTAGAAGGGATATAACTGTGTTGACAAACAGATGCATGGAAAAAACATTTTCTAAAACAAAATGTGAAGATGACGTGTCCCAGATGGTGGCATTGCAGCAACACTGAAGCATTCAGACATCTGTGCTCTAAAAGTCCCTTTTCAGGTTTTAAACATGGGACAAGACGGTGTTTTTATGCGAGTGGGATGGGACAGCACCCCTAACTTGCCACTAAAAGTAGAAAACAAATCCACCCTGAGGGTCAGTCCACCATATGTGTGTCTGTGTCTAACGGGGAGGCTAACCAGCAACACATGGCGACATGGTTATGGTCTGGTCTGGTCTGGTCTGGTGGCGTGAAGCACTCGGGGGGAAAACAGCCCAAGCTGCACAAACACTGCACGGCTGCATTCAAAGGTATTATGCTGAATGCACGTGAAATACGGAGTAAACAGTCATGAACTTTGCTTGGACGGGGTGGATTCAAATATTCCTGGTGCAGCGATGCTGATGTGAGAGATTTGAGTACTTGATGCACACACGCACACACACGCACACACACACGCCGACCACATTGGTTTAAGAGCCATGTTCTGTTTGCCCGTCAATTATAATCAGTCGATTGTTTACTGTTTGACAAAAGCTCACATGAAAGGTCAATAGCAATACAAAAGGGATAAAATAGGGGCTTGTGGAGTGTATCCAGGCAAAGAGGTCAATGGAGGCATTATTGTGTAAGGACAGCATATTAAACAGATACAGGTTCTCACATGAGCCCGAATGAGGTTTAGAGGGAGGAGGGGGAGTTCAGAAATAAAAGTGCGTGTTCTTTGTTTCGTTATATTATGCTGTAATCTATCACAGCAAAGGCCTGATGTTTTCCAAAATAACTTTTCACATGTGAAGCCCTGGAGTATAATTAAATGTATTATTTGAACAGAGTGTATCAGAGCAACGGACCACGGAGAGAACGCTTTCTCTGTTAGTCATCTATAACCTTAAACATGGCTGGATTCTGTGCACACAGCAGTCCTGTGTCACACACACACACACACACACACACACGCACACACACACACACACACACACACACACACACACACACACACACACAC
>JBBMJM010116819.1:4694-14947 GCA_037832705.1 Centriscus cristatus
AGCAGCCGTGGTAGTCACGAGCGTGTCTGCGTCTGAAAACTCGCCCAATAAATCCATCGATGTGACGAGCGAGTGTCGGTTTTGTGTTTTGATATGTTTCATATAGCAGAGGCATGTTCATGGGATGGAACTGAGGTGAGGAACGTAGCTGTCCGCTCAGTCCAGCTGCTGCTGTTTTCGTCTCCCACTCGTCCGCCGACATAGTGTTGTGACACGTGGCAGTAGTCAGATGTGCTTTGTCTCTATTTGAGCTGAGGGACGATCTCCGACCAGCTGATGTTGGCCATTCCCAAGTCGTCCTCGTCCAGACCGGGGAAGCTTATGTCCACCAGGATCTTGCTCAGGCTGTCGTTCATGGTGTCCAGGACGAGGCCCTCCAACGAGCGGTTGGCGTGTGTGCCGGCCCCCGCCGGGAGCAGCGCTCTGGAGCAGCTGCTCCGCAGACCAGAGTCGGTGTGAGACGTGAGCGACTCTTTTGGGGAGTTAAAGAGGGGCCAGTCTTTAAAGGGGGTGCTGCTGAAGCTGAAGGTGGTGAACTCGTGCACAGGGGTCACTGCTGGACCGCCCGGGGTGCGGATGGGGCTGAAGTCCAGAATGTTCTGGCTCCCTTTGCCTAAGGGCGTCACTTTCCAGGGCTCCGGTAACACGCTGGACAAGGGCTTGCTGGGCGTGGAGGAGCTCAGGTGGCTGGCACTCTTTACGGGGGTTCTGAAGGAGAACTCCAGGTTGGGGCTGTGCTGATGCTGCTCCTCCAGCTCTGGATCTCTCCTGTCGTGGAACGTCGAGGCATCCGAAGCCACGCCAGAGTCACACAAAGTATTATCCGGGAAGAGGAGAGGCTCCTCTTGCAGGGAGTAGAGCAGGCACTGTTTGCGCCGAGAGCTCCTGGCCTGCCTCTTTGGAAGGGCTTTCGGGGTCTCGCATTTAATGGGGACGCAAATTGGCTCCTGCTTCACCTCCACCTTGATTTCTTTGTTCAGCTGAACGGCGCCTCGGTTCTCGTCCGCCACCTGTCAGGACACACGGTTTATCGTGCTGTATGCACGTTACAACCGCACGCTACCCGGAGGTGGAACGTTCCGGACGACCGAATCGTGGTCTTTACCTTTGGAGCTATCCTGACTCTCTTACCCCCCAGCGGGGTGTTCCGTTTCTGCGGCGGGCGAGAGGAAGGGATCTGGGCCGATGTGGTGGTGGACGGTACATAGACGGAGGAGGCGATGGGGAGCTGGATCGGGACCAAGTAGGACTCGGTTCGAGGGAGGAGACGTTTCATCTTTCTCTCTGCAGGAAGGAGGACAAAAGACCAACAACGACAACAACGTAACCTTTGGGTTGTTTTCTGTCCTGATGAAACTCTTTTCCTGTTCCCTACTCACCGGAGCCACTTGCTGTCCTTTGTGTGTCAGGAGGAATCCTGTTCCGATGCTGTAAAAACAAAGGATGTGATATTATTTAATGGGTTAAATGGTCAAAAGTGGCAGATTTACAGCTGAAGGAACATCTGGAAACGTCACACCGTTATCTCATAATGCCCTCAAGGGTCCAAAACTCCACCAGAGGATACTGATGACTGTCCCTACATCAGGTACAATGTACATCCGTGCGAAGGCACATTCACTCTTCAGTGAGAATTCAGGTTCTCACGTAATCTATTACTCCAAGAAGATGACCCATCCCAAACAATCTCCTGCTGTAAACACAGGCAGTGTTCAATTTTCTGTCCCTTTTCTGCTCTCTGGCCACTGAGTCGAGGCGACTACTCTTCAAAACAAAAAAAACCCCAAAAAATTAAAAGGTAAATGTAGCTTACTTGGTTGGGAAATAATAGCAACGGTACTGGAACAGGAGAAGCTGCCGGATCACAACCAGGCTGTAGACAAAACCGAGATGGAAGAAAAGAACAACAAAAATAAATAAATAAATAAAAATAATGTAGGAATAGAAAGCAAGCTCACAACAACATCCACTGATATTTCATGGTCACGCTGGAGCTCTTCTCAGAAGCCATATTTAAAGCTGTGAGGAGGTGAAAGTGCCCACCGTGTACACTTGGTCGAGAGTGAGACAGCGATTGGCCTCAGGTCGGATGGTCCAATAAGAAACTTTGTCATCTGTTAATGTCTCACGAATAAACATGTCGTGGAGAGAGAGATTATGCCGGATGGAATTCTGCAATTATGAAAAATATTTATGAGCACGAATAAGTTGAAATAAATTACACTTGAAACAGACAGTGTAGTTTCCAACGACCTTCCACCCTGGCTTGGCCGTGTCTTTGAAGTAGGGGAAATGATCCTCCATCCACGTGTAAATCTCTTTCAGCGTCATCCGCTTCTCAGGACGACTGTTTATGGCGAACTGGATCATGGCCACGTAGGAGTATGGTGGCTTCTGATACACGGGCAGGTTAACACTGGCTTCTTTGTCAATTTCGGGTCCGTGCTCCTGGATATGGAATGAAAAACAAAACAAAAAAAATCAGTAGTCTATTGACTCAAGCATGTGTGTGCACATCAACACCAACAACAACACAAAGAAACCTGTGAGTTTGGGTTGTCGTTCTCTTTCTGGGCCGTCTGCGCAGGAGGATCGGGCTCTGAGGTCACGATTTGGTCCAGCCACTGCATGTTGGTCAGGCTGTTGTCTAAAGAACTGCAGTCCCGCACCTTATTCCCTGAGAAAGAAACCCAGAAACATAACGACTGAATGACTGATTACAGAACTGCAGAAGGAGTTAAAGCAACATTTTGATTAGAAAACAAATGGCCGTACGTGCTTTCACCGCAGAGAGAGCTTTCGCGTGCGGGAAGCTGAGTGGACTGTCTGGTCTCACCAGCTGCCCAACTTCACCTCCAGTAAACGCCTCATCTGCATCCGCTGTAGACTGACAGTTGTCACTTCCACCCAGAAGGATAAACTTGGTTGGTCCCTGGGCTCCACGCTCTTTGCTCCTGGCGGTCAGTGCCCCAATGATACTTTTCAGGTCGGCTGCTTTGGGAATGACAACCACTTGTGTGTCGGACATGGAAGGATGATCCATAAAGTGAATGCCTTCAGGGAGGCTCTGGCTGGCCGGTGGTTTTGGAGGCTTGCTGGTGGCTGATGCAACAGAGGGAGCTGACACTTCTGCTGTCGGCGGCTCATGTTGCTGAAAAGGCAACTTTCTTCTTTTGAGGATGAGGGGTCTCCTTGGGCTTCGTCTCATGGTCATCAAATTACAGTAAGTATCTCCTGGTGATAAGTATTCTGTTCAAAGCAAAAAGACATACACACTGATTGAGCATCAAACCGGCAAACGTTTAAATTGGAATGACCAGTAAGATTATAACTGACGTTCATCTGGCAGAAGAGATGAGGAGGGTGCTGATTAAGAGGTTATGACGTGGGCAGTTTCTCCTTGCGCTAATCTCTCATGATTTACTGAGCGCAAATAAATAATTGCAGAATAATATAAACTCTGGGCTACAGATTATTTTTGACACAAATAGTTCGAGTGCTCGTCTGTTTCCTGGCAGTCACACTTAGACTCTGTCAATAACGTTTCCGTTTATTCGCTGACAAACCGAAACGTTTTGCTGAAATACAATAAAACTACTGTAATAAATAACCCAGGCATTCTTCTTTCTCGAAATGTGAATTATGGCTGAAACGAAACCTAACCCAGTTAGGTTAGCTGGGTAAGCTTCTAAACAAACGGGTTATAAAATCATATATCCATATACATATATAGCATCGTGTCCGTTAAGTCCAGTGTTTCGAACTAACCGGGATACACAACTGGCCGAACGGTTTCTAACCGGTTTAGTAGCTAACGATACATACTTGACATAAAACGGAGCTACACATTTACACAATGACTTTTACAAAACTATGGCTTTGACTTAGTAATATTGTTGTTTATCTGGAGGAAATTATGTAAAGAGCGACGATCCATGGCAGCTAACCGGGTAAGGCAAACAATGACAGTTATTACCTTGTCGTCATCTACTGAAAGAAGCTAAGTTAGCTAGGTGGGCAATGAAAAGCTAACTATGCTAATATAAATCAACAGCGACCGAAAGCCAAACCTTCATATTAATGTGATGTCTGGATCACTTCGCTCGGTCGGACGCCTGCTCGCAGTAGAGACCGTTGTTTGATATTAAAAGAATGTGTACATGTAATAGTATCTCACTGTTATTTACATGCCCTCTGAGAAATTAAGAAACGCTTTTGAATTTTGGCGCTGTGGGCACGGGGCGCTGCCACAGTGTCGCGTCACGTCGATCACGTGGTTTAGAATCGAACCAATGGCGGCAAGACAAAGCCCAGATATCACCCAATAAGAATCAACAATAGTGGGAACCCGGAATTGGTAGACGAAGACGAGGGAAAGCAACAAAAAGTTACGGGCTTGTAAAATTGAAACAAATGTATATTATTGTAGAAATGCTATTTGTCACGTTAGTAATCACATACTGGACGAACCTCACAAAGGTAAGAAGTGCTGTATCGGACTTGTGGGGGAAAATGACCAAACGGCGTGGGGCGTCTGTAAACAATAAAGTCCAATGTAAACTTTTTTTTTTAAATAGACATTTTACTGACTTATTATTACAAACCACTAGGTCTCCGGGCTTTGATTTCCATTAATGCCCCGTAAAACCACGAAGACAGAGAAACCTCCGCTGCTGTTCCGGGAGCGGCCTGTGTGCGGCAGCAGACTACAAACCGTGCCTGAGGTCCGGGCTGCAGTCAACCCAAAGGACTTTTTCACCACCGGACATAACATCTCATCCCGTGATCATTGGGTACGTACTTTTAAAAAAAACAATAAACTAAATAAAACATGTATATGCAACTCCTGCTTGTCCAGTTTAACTGTTTGTGTGTGTGCTGAATTTTTTAGGTCAGTCCACAGTTTGACAGTTCAGCTGCACCCCCGGTGAGGCGAGGAAGGAGAAAAGGCCACTCCGCCACAAGCTCTCTGGACAGCTGCAGTCAGCTGTTTAGGAAAAACACTGTGTGTAAATTCCCCTCGTTATCATTTACCTCAAGGTCAAGTGAACAGTCTCAGCCCCCAAAGTGTACACGCAAAAAGAATGCAACAGAGTCTGCTGTCGTGCCCAGTGCAGGAAATCGGACACAGAGAACAAGCCAAACAAAAAGTGCAGTTAATAGTCCCCTGGATCTAGACACACCGAAGAGGCAGTTGGCGTCAATCAGAAAAAAGAAGACGCGTTCTGATGCTCCTGCCTCCTCAAGTAGATGTTTGGATGATGAATCTTCACCAATACAGGTGACGGCAAAATGCAGGACTCCAGATTCAACACCTGGCAGCAGTGACGTTGCACCTCCTGATGTGGACACTCCAAAAGACATTCACAAAGGGAATAGCTGTTCGTCCTCACCATCTGGACACTGGACACAGGCTCAGCCTTCCACGTCACCACGTCTCGAACAACTTGGGATTTTGGTGGCAGACACACCGGAGAGGGACTATGGTTTGAAGGTGACATGGAGGAGAAGGAAGCATGTGATGTCAGTGTTAAAAGACAGAGGCTGTCTTTCTAACGCAGATACAAATATTCACATCTAATACCATGGAGAGAAAGAAGAGGGGACATGACTTACTTGTTACTCAGCATACTGAAAGCAGCTGCTAAGATGATAGTCGCATCGCGGTTTGTCTTCTTTTTAACTTCCTCTATATTACAGTGATAAATCAAGGAAGGATTTTTTAAAAGCTTTGCACTGGAAAATGGAATACCGCTGCTGATAATTGTGACAATTCAAAGAAAACATTGTGCTTTTCAGATCTATAAATGTCATGGAAAATACATGAAGATCAGTGATGATATCAAACTGAAGATTTCACCTTCAATAATGAAATTAAAAAGATGTGTGGCTCGATTTAATGTCTAAATGGATTTACAGTTACAGTTTGATCAATTTTCAAATATGAGTATGGTAGGAACATTTACACTTGCAAGTGAGCAGTTAGTTTCCAACATAACCCTTTGTAGGGCACTTACTGAATTCTGGAAAATCTAAATTCCACCCCCAAATTTTGACATTTATACTTGTGACTTAATAAACAAAGTCAATTGCGTTTCCATATCTAGCATGAATATGAGGAAAAAAATATAATAAATAATAAGTTCCGTTTATAGTGCAAGAGACAGATGGAAGTGATCATATACGTGTTACCACATTTATATTACTCAAGGCTTCACAAAGCGAACGTGAAAAGGTCGTCGTTCAGGGGGCTCCGCTATCCCCGCCCCATTATGGATTTTAACCAATCACGCGTAAGATTAAAAAGTGACCAGCCAATAGGAGCCCTCCTTGTTCGCGTGTCCGGTAACTAAGGACAATGTTTCACAGTTTTCTCAACGCGTCGACAAAAACGATCGAGCCGCATGAGGACCGTCCTTAGCAACGGTGGATAAACATGAGTTACTACAGCATAAGGTGAGAATAAACAGTCATATAATGATCCTTTATCACGTTTGGGTTCATTCTGTGTTCGGTGGTTGCGGAACAAGAAGCGAAGCGGCGTGGCTACCATTTTCTTTCACCCCGAAAACTTAATACGCGCCCACAACTTTTATAAAGGCAGACAACGTAGGCTTGGGCTGAGGCAGCAGCTAGCGCTAGCATCGGCGTTCCACAGCTGCTAGTCGTAGACGACAGTCCACTTCTCATTTGACGACATTTCTCGGATGTATTGTGTCTATGTCGATCTCCGCCAGCAGCGGGGACATCTCGGTTCCTCCCAGAGTTGAACATTCAAGAGGTGCATGTGAAGTAACGTTAGTTAACTCGTTTTTTTGCAGTGTGATGCCGATCAGTATCCACTTGTTGATGTGAGCAGGATACATACATAAATCCAAGTCTGTTCGTCCCAGGTGAAACCATTTCGACTCTGACTGTCTGATATGTGATGAACAACACGTTGTCGATCTGACACTGTGTCATAATCTGGCTCGAGCCCGGGACGCAAAAATAAATACTTGCATGTCATGTCTGCACATGCCTTTGTGCATCATCTGTTTTTGTAATTGTTTCTCTGCATTCCCACAAAGCCTGGGTTCCTTCAGGTTCAGACTGTGTACATTTATAATATAGTAACTAAGTAATCAAGCCATAGAAATCGAACATTTCATTGCATTCAGTATGCTGTTTATTGAATATACAGTTTTACTAATGCGGCAAAAGACGGATAATGACACAGCCTTGGCACAATGAAAGGTTATTTCACCGCCTCAGAATGTATTCAGTGTGTGCACAATGTGCATGCGCACAAGAGAACCGACTTTCCACAATTTCAAGTGCAAGCTGCAGAGATGTGCTTTCATTGCACAGATAGATACAGATCTGTAAAACACCCACCCTTTCCTGTTTGTTCCTGTTTTCCACTTGGATCCTTTGGTTTGTAGGCGACCACTGCTAATCAAAGCAACAGACCAATGATGCAAAAATACATCTTCAGGAAAGCATGACCTAATAGATTAACTTCCTCACTTCGTGGATTCCTGTACAAATGAGAATTTATGGGAACTAAGTTTTTTCCAGTCAATTACAGATAGAAACAGGAACTGGCAAGTTTTTTTTTTTTTTCTTTTCGTAAACCATATGATGTTCTGAATCCTTTCTAAGTGTCAAAAGCTCTAACCGCAGACTGAACTGTTGACGTTCACAGATGGCCGACTCAGCATTTGTAACAGCCATCCTTTAAATACACTCGTAAAGTATCGTTTCCTTCATCTCGTCTGCTTTTTTTTTTTTTTAAATCCCAAATGTATTAACACACATTTTGGGTCATTGCGTCATTATAACACCTTTAAGACACACATGTCTATTTATTCTTTTGTTTGCTGCGGTTGGTCTTAGTTAAATTCAGTGTATTTTGTTCCACATTTGGGTCAGACCCTGTGTGTCCCATCTTGTAGTGGTGGTTGACCTCTGCAGCTGCAGTGGTGGTGGCTTGTGGCTTTTATCGTTGGTCCAACTGGCACGGGAAACGCCGTTTGTGAAGCATAAAGTACTGACGGTCTCCCCACCAAACGCGACAGCTTCACACTAATCTCGAAAGAGGTCATCTGCTGTCCTTCAGAAATCTTATTTCCATTCAGGGTGATGTGGGGTCTTTGTCTCCAAAGGAAAATACCTGTTCCTTTCGTATGTGCCTTTCAAATTGAGTGCATGTCTCTGGGACCCCAAGGGAAAAGGTATTATTATCAACGCGTGCAGCTTATTACCGTCATTTGTTTTCAGCGTGAACAATTACTCCCTCTGGTGAAGGATTCCCCTGGTTATCATCAGTAGACATTTCACTGACGTCTCTCAGGACAAACACACACAAACAACATGCTGATTTTTTTTTTCTTTTTTCCGCGCTCGCTCCAGTGAATATGTACAGAATGAAAAATAACCTGGTAGATAGTGGTCTCCTCCACATCTGTCAGTTGGTTTAAAAAAAAAAAAACATGAACTTGAACAGCACGAGGAACACAAATGCTGACAGAAGCACATTTAGCTTTTTTTTTTTTTAGTTTTTAGATGCTATTCCAAACTTCCATGATCACATATAACTTCAGACAGGATGTACATCTGTGGTTTATTATACACTGTCACCTCGTGAGACATGAGTCGTGAACGATGGCAGAGTCTGAAAAAGGGCAGAATAATAACAGTAAAATTAGGATATGTTAGCGTCTCAAACTGGATGTTGTCTTAAATCTTTCCAGCCACCGTTAGACCGAACATCAATCATGTCTTCAAACTTAGCAGCAGTCAGTCTGCTTATTCGTAGTTGAATCCTTGAGCATTGTGTGCAGTCATGGTAACAGCCCTGAGCCTCCGACCTCCATCTGCCTCAGCGGTGGTAGCTGTCTCTCCCTTTGGGTGGGACATAGTCTCGCTCACGGAATCACAGACATCTCGGAGGAGGCTGCGCTGCTGAGCTGGGCGGCGCGCTGACTCTTCACGGTACTTTTGACGAGACCGTAGACAGGCCCGGGACTAACATTCCTGCAGCAGCATCCATGGACGCCGTAAAGACCGGGGACTCTCAGCCTGTCTACAGCCGCTGGTCGTACAGGTAGCTGCACACATCCGTATATCACCGGGACTCGAGGTTGCCGGGTCATGTCTGCATACTATAATGTTTCTGACTCCATCCCTGCTGCCAGCTCACTGGCTGACCTGCGGTCAGAGATGTGCTCATGTTTCCTCCACCAATGTCGTTACTTATTCAGAGCATCAGGCTGTGACTCTGCTGTAATCAGAGTTGGAGATTTACCCGTTTCCAGCCCAACTGATCTGAACAGCATCCACCTGGCAGAGAGCAGTTATTTAGTTGAATTCTTGAAGAAAACGTACCCGGACTACAATGTTTATGTGAACAAAGAGATGCTGGGGAGAGCAACAGGTCAATATCGGTGTGACTTCTTTATCCTTGTTCACTGGCCTACTCTCATTTCAGGGGGGGCGGGGGGTGTGGGGGGGGGGATTATGCGGTTTATGGAAGGGATCTATGCTGGTGGTGATGAGCCAGCTGCTCTCTTTCATTTGGAGAATATTCCTATTTTGCTGTGTGGTTTGTTTGTGGAAACCGTCCCCTAACCCACAGGGGGATGGAGCCCTTCTTCTCGTCAGTCCATGCTTCATGACGCACACGTGACGTTCGTGCAGCTTTCTAAGTTCTTCCTGGGGGCAGACTGAATTAAAGTCACCGGCAGACGAGATGAACACGGTTCAGCTTTCACATAATCTCTGTTAAGAATCGTCTCAGGTCGGCAAAATACAACAGGCTTTCACGAGGAAACGTCAGGATTAAAATCCTTTTCACGTGTTTGACTCAACAGATGTGTTGATGTGCTTTTAGAAATAAAAGACTCTCACGGGTCGTGCAGACCCCCTCCCCTCGTCGGTCTGTAAATCTTTACAGTGTAGTGCTAAAGCCTCCAATTACTGGGAAGAACTGGCTGCCGGTTTTTAATCAATGCTGCTGGAGGTGCGCGCCGATGACGGAGCCCGAAGATCTCCATGGTTACCGTGCTCTTGCACATAAGGAAGGTACAACGGTGGCGTGTCCTTCACTCGTCACGTCACCTAAGCCGTGACACAGTTATGAATCATTGATCGCGTACAGCTGTGACGAGAAACCCTGCACGCGCGCGCGCGTGTGTGTGTGTGTGTTTGCCAAGTATGTTTGTGGTAAAGTCTTTATGGAACAACGCTGACGCATCATATCTTTTATCTTC
>JBBMJM010116839.1:0-14944 GCA_037832705.1 Centriscus cristatus
ACACACACACACACACACACACACACACACACACACACACACACACACACACACACACACACACACACACACGTTTCCAGATCATAATCTCCTATCTATCTTTTTTTTAATGTTCAGACTGATTTTGGGAGCTCTGTGCCACATACGCCAACATTAACAACGCCACGCCAACAAGGCCTTGATTTATGTTAGCTGAGCACTGGTGAGTTTTTCAGGCCAAGGTTGAACAAATGAGCCTTTTAATATGGAACCAAACAAGTTTGATTTATCAATGAATACTGAAAAAGCACTGCTTATATAACTTAAAAGTACAGGCGTGCAAAATCAAGTTGCTAATAATACTACTAATAACCACAAAAGTAGTAATAACAAAAAAATATATCAATCGCATATTAAATTAAATTTAAATAAAAATGGAACGCCTCCTTTCTGTTTGCAGCCTTCTGAGATAAATGTCAAAATTTGCTTCTTTCACAGGCTAATACATTTGAAAATAAAAAAACAACTATGAGTAAATCAACCATTCGGGCCTTGGAGTAGAAAGAAAAAGTGCATAGAAAACGTATTTACTGCTCATTTTGTGACACACTGATCTACTCTGATGTGCCCAAGCCAGACACCTGGCATCTTCTTTTCTTGGATGCCAGTTCATCAATGTCTCAGGGTTTAAGCTGAGGAAATCTTCATTATCGAACGAAGGTGTTTGTCAGTCAGACGTCTCCTCTTCATGGAGGAGAAAAGTTGTTCACATAAGTAAACATGGAGAGCAATTGAGCAACTTTGGTGCGGAGCTGAGGCATCGTGTCAGGGATGAACTGCGGAAACTGCGGTGAACTGAGGTCGCAGTGTGGTCCGGGGGAGAGGAACGGGGACACGGAGTCCACCGGGGGTTTTAGCTGAAGGAGCGTGCACGAAGACGGATCACTATCTCCTTAATACAGCCATGACCACTACCATAGACGCCACTGACAGAGGAGGGGGCGTGTCTGCCTCGTCACATTGTTTTGACGTGCCAAAACAACAGCAGAGCATCATGGGATTTGTAGTATAAGCTGTGAATGTGGCATTACATTTGACATTGCTTGGGCCAGAGTTGTAAACCAGTTTGCCCAACAACACAACTACAATTGTCTCGATGGAATTTACAGTCAATCAGGGCAAGGAAAAGCTGACAGAAAATCCTGTAACATGAGATAAATGGATAGGAAGCTGGTTCCAGTGGTCATTAATAGGAATGTATTCTATTTAGTGATGTCAAAGCCCCATTCCTCATGTTTCTCATATGTATGCAGATCAGTCACACTGACATCAAACTGCCTTAACTGTTTCCCCATTTCAAAATGTTAAAAGTGGTTTGACACCCCTTTGACTTTCCTTCCATTCTGTGGTTTCTGTCACTACTAGATGGTTTGTTGTAATCACACATTGGTTGGAGGCTGAATCTTTGCTGTGTTTGGTTAACCTACATTCTACCTGTGTTTTGATCACTCACTTTTACCCCACCATGCCACCTTGATGGTGAGGGGCTGGTCCCATTTTTGATTGAATTTGAACTCAAACAGAAATTAAATCATATCCACAGTTCAGAACAAAATAATGAAGGTACACTTACATAACCTTTAAATCTAAAAATAATGATCATTACCACACGTAGTCACTACGAAATAGTGCATTCACAATCACAGGTTGTTTTGTCATGACATTTCATGATAATGATCATTTCAACTATCAATAACTCTCAATTTACAACAATTTATCACATTTATATGATAATGGTAGATTCCAATAAATATGAAACATCCAACATTAAAATACATAATAACAACAATAAATAATAATAGTATGTACACACACAAACACACGTGTTGTGCAGTCAGAGCAGGGTGGTGAGGCCATGCCTATGGCCTACCACGGTTGTCTGTTTAACTTCACCAATCACTGAATTTTCTCATTTCCTGTTGCTGAGAAATGGCATGTGTTGAGTCTCACTAGGGCAGTGCCTCTCAATTATTTTCTGTCACGCCCCCCCCCCAGCAACAAGAAAACAGCTTGTTGCTGTTATAAGTATACAACTATGCATTACATTCTATCCTTTTTACATTGAAAACAAAAAAGTTAGAAGATAGTTCAACTTACAACAAAGAATAACTTTATTTACATTACGAGAATAACTAACATTTTTTCAATTTTAAAAATAATAACAATTCCTTGTTTAAACTGTAAACATTTATGACAACTTATTGCACCATTTGATGCTGAAAAATAAAATTAAATAAAGTCAATAAGTAACAAATTCAAATTCACTTCAACAACATTAACTCAGGAGCACAATATATAAAACATGTGAACCTACCAAACAAACATGAATAAAACAATTTGTGCTGATTTGATTTTTTTTCTTTTTTTTTTATCAAAATGTGGACGTCAGGATTAATCCGAGATGAGCACGTTTTGCAGCGCACAACTTTTCAAAATATCAGCTCCTCCGCTGTGGGGCAGGTTATTTGCACTGATCAGTTTGGTACCCCCCCCTCCCCCCCTTATATGATGCTAACAGTGCAGGTTTACTGAAGTCACATTAACAAAAGTGGGATGATCGTGACATTCGACACGTTTTAGCTGAAAAAACTCCAGCGTCTTATCAGCGTGATTGGGGTGTAATGTCTTCAAGTGACACCGTCATTTATTTGTCTTCCTGCTGTCCGCTGGCAGCATCTTCAGACCCAGTAAACACAGGGGTCTTTCCTCGTCTCCCACTGTACTCACAGTGAAGACAAGCGCTACATATGCTTCGTCATATTTCCTCGTCTTCTCTGTCGGTGACTTTCTTTTGTCTCGTTATCTTCGTCTCTCTCCTCCTTTCTTTTCGTCCCTGTTACAAGTTTCTTTGTGTTGTCTCTTAAGGGTTTGTAATGTTTACTCACTGTGCTTCATATCGCCTGCTAAACAAAAAGCTGTACAGTTAATACTCTGACAATGAGAGCGACACTGCCAACTACTGGAGTGGATGTATAATTACACTTTATTCTAGTACGGCAAAAAAAAGCATGTTTCCCAGGGTCACACGCGCCCCCCCCTGGAATTGGACCGCGCCCCACTATTTGAGAAGCACTGCACTAGGGAATCACAATGACTGCTGGTTGCTGGCAAGGAGACCGACTGATGGATGTCGCTGTTACAATGTACACAATGATGTATACAATGTTTTTGTGTGTGTGTGTGTGCGTGCGTGCACGTATAACAGCTCCGTGCCTAGTGATCGTAAAAGTATTGTGAAGATGAGGCGGCAGTTCTTTTCCTCATGGTAGGGGGCAGTACTGAGTGCAGGGATTCTTCTGAATCCTCAGTCAGATTCAGTGACAGCAGTTCCAATCTAGTCAGCGAGTCAAGTCAACATCCATTTGTTTTTACTTAACAAATAGAGACAAAATCTAAACTCAGACTATTTTCTAAACTTGGCCTTTCAAAAGATGAAGGAGGTAATAATTTAAGACCAGTGGTCTCCGTGGAAACAAGAGCCTTTAAACCTGAGTGACGAAGTAGGGGACTAGGGGACTAGGAAGGGGTTCTGATAGTTTAGTTTAGAGGAAGCGGTGCTTAGACTTATAAAGGTCAGACCATGATGCAGTTTTTATAATTAACACACACACACATTTTCTGAACATTAGTTTTCCTCCACGCTGACACCTGTTTTCAGAAGAATATGGTTTCACCCCGAGTTTACAGGATCCGTCTGGAAGATCAAACTAAACCATATAAAACGTGTGTTTACGCTCCACAGCGTGTGTGTGTGGCCGGGCCCTGGGACTGAATGGAAATGAACATTCACATCAGCTACAAACAGTTTGGTGATGAAACCTGAACCTTTTGAAGTTCTTCCAGAGTTTTAGAAGAATGTGAAGGTTCAGATCGGGCCTAAAGCACGTCGGTGTTCAACTGTGAGAAGGCACTCACTTCTTCATGTGGTTGTCCTCTTCCTCCTCCAACCTGCTCTGCAGCCGCTTCACCTTGTCCTCCAGGTCCTTTATCCTGAGACACACACACAGTAAACACAGACACCGACACACACACACACACACACACACACACACACACAGTGGAGGGAAGTACCTGCCGTCCTTCACAGCAGCTGTGTCCCTCATCAGTGTGTCTTTCTGTTGCAGCTGTGTTTGTAACTGCTCACATGATCTTCTGGACACTTCCAGAGCCTCCACTGCTTGTTGTCGCGCTTTGGACAACAGCTTAACCTGGGGAGGACGGACATGCACGCACACAACGCTAATAAGACCTGCTGAAAGCAAACAGGGTTGGTTTTGTCCAATCTGCACCTTGACTTCAGCAGACAGGAGCACAACGTGAATCTGGTCCTTCTTCAAGTTGAACTGGTGTTCCTGCTGCTCCAGCTGAACTTCACAAGCTGTTATCATCTTCTGCCGGACGGAGGAGACGCCACAGACGTTACACGCGAAACCAACACCACTCGCTGTGTCTGCTGAGAAGTCTGTCCGTTCAGTTGTGGTCTCGTTCCACCGAGGCACACGTACTTACGGACCTTCTTCTGACATTTTCAATCACATTGCTCATGTTTGTCACGTATGTATTACACGTCATGTTTCCATTCGTTGTGAAAATCTTTCCACATGTATGTGATGATGGTTACATGGGGAATGTTGGATGGAGTTGTGAATGTCCAGTTGTGAAACCTATTTTTACTTCACATTCAGCAAGGAAGTTAAGTGCTGATGCAAAGTGTGATTCTGAAAACACACGGTGTGGATGTGTGTGAAGATATTATAAAACACACACACACACACACACACACACAATCAAACTGCCTGATGAACCATTACACTGACTGTGTGTTTGTGGACCTTTTTCTGTAGGGTCCGTTCTCCTTCCAGTTCCTGTATCTTCTGCTGGAAATGACACTTCATCTTCTGATATTCCTCCACTTGCTTTTTCATTTCATCCGCCGTAGTGCTACCGAGAGAAACACACAAACATGCACCGACATGAATGTGGCTGGAAAACTGCACTTAAATATGGAATAAAAGAGGTGTGTGTTTGTTTCACATCCTCCCTTGACAGATCTGACTGGAGGGTCTGTTGAAATATGTGATTCAATTTCTCTGT
Source organism: Centriscus cristatus (assembly GCA_037832705.1). Classification (NCBI taxonomy): domain Eukaryota; kingdom Metazoa; phylum Chordata; class Actinopteri; order Syngnathiformes; family Centriscidae; genus Centriscus; species Centriscus cristatus. The sequence continues at coordinate 5,134 of JBBMJM010116839.1, forward strand.
CCGTTAGTCATGATGAGATTCTTGCTTCAGTCTTCACACCTGTGATAGTCCCCCCGTTGTAGCATTGTGGAACAATCCACTCCATCCTCGTTTTGATTTGTTTATTTTTGGGAATTGCACGTCTGGCGAAAAAGTGATGTCACACGCTCATTATGCAGCACACCCGAGGGATGACGTCACGGTGCGTTAACTCATCGTTGCAGACCTACACTGAACATGAGTCCAGAGCCATATTCAGCAGGTTCAACACACAGAGATCACTATGATGGATATGATGACATTTCTAAAATGTCCAAATTCCCAAGGGGAGTCTGGCATGTTTCAACGCTTCCAAATGCATGTCTGTCCCCACCACGTTTCAAACCAGTGTTCTGGTCCACACTCACAGTTTGAGCTGGTCCAGCTGCAGCTGGTGCCGAGTAGCTTCCTGGCGACGCTCAGCTGCCTCTCTCACTCTCTGCTCCTCCAGGCTGGAAACCTGCAGCTGGAGTCGCTCCAGTTTCTTCTGCCTGCACGTCGGAGTAGTTTGTGAGCATTGGTCCATGACATGTCACACAATTCGTCCTGATGCTCTACAGTTGACCTTCCTAGCACTTCTTGCACATTTTACATCATAGTTAATGATCAATACAATAATCACACACGCTGCAAAGATCTCTTTACAAACTGCACTGAGGCTACAACCACCACTATCATGTACTTATTTTTCGCCCAGAAAGTTTGTTGAAAGCTCCTGCCTGTGTGCTTGACACATGAACACCTTACCTGTTCTTCTCTCCGTTCAGAGCGATGCTGCACATCTTGTCATATCGCTGCAGCTCCTGGTCTCGTTCGTCCACGATAGACAGATTGAAGAGGTAAGCTTCCTTCAGACGCTCATAGTCTTTCCTGAAACAAACTGTACATTTAACTGAAACTTTTCCCTCTTTCTCTGCGGCCCGGGCATTCTGTAAGTTGTGTTTGTGCAGACTGATATGTGACATCAGTTCTTTACAACAGAATGTCGTTTGTGTCCATCCAAACGGAACAAGGGCATTTTAAAACCGAAAAGTCTTTCCACATCCACAGTCCGGGTTACAGATGATAACCAGCAGATGTCTTTTGTGCCAGCTTGGACGCAGAAGATATCCTTACAAACATTTCCAAACATGTGCAAACAAAAACCAAAACTGCATGTAACAGTCCATTCATGACAGCTTGGTGAAGAAATCCTTTCTTTTGTAATGCCATACAAACCACTGGAGGTCAAATGGTCAAGTTACTGTCAAGTAGTAAAAAACAGGTTTAAATTCAAAGTGCTAAACCTTTCCAGACCTGAGAACGCAGGGCGATTCTGTCTGATTGGAGTTTATTCATTCTTTTCTTTTGTACAGATGTCCACAAAATAAAACTAAGAAAATGAGAACGGAGGGTAAGAACCACATAAGGTACACAGGTGTATGGACACAAACACTGAAGTAAATAACGCAGATTCTGCTGTGTCAGTTTGTGTCACTGAATTCAGCAGAAATCGTTGTTTGTGTCTGTGGAAGTCACCGACTGACCTGGCAGACTGACGTGGGGCACAGAGATAAGGGTGTGGTACCTGAGGGTGGAGCATTCCTCTTTGGACTTGCTAAGAGAACTCTCCAGGTGTTGGATCCTCACTGCCTGGAGCTCCTTCCACTCCCGCTCTTTACTGGCTACCTGGACCTCGAGGTCCCTGAGCTCCATGTCCCCTTCCAACCACATTCTAGAACTGAACAACAGGGCCACGGAACAAAGTGTGAAGGGTCACTACCTAACGAGGACTGTACCCTCATAAACTGTATGTATCTGCTGGGGGGATCCTTGCTCTACCAAACAGCAGGTGGGGAGTCCAGCAGCAGAACCAAACCTAAAATAAGCAACAAGGGATTTTCTAGTTAGCAGATTATTCTCTCATCCACTGATCACAAGGGGGCATATTTCTGACAATGTAGCACGAAAAAGAATAGAGGAACGACATAAATAAATTTGAGAACCTGAAAATATCCAGAAAATTTGATGTTGGCATCACAAAAAATGTGAATAAATCACCAAATGATCCAAATGATTAAAAACCAACATCTTTATCAACGGTATCCGGGTTTCCATCTGCCTTGTAGATCCGATAAGGCATCGGAGAGTGAATAATTTGCACAAGGTAAATATGCTCGCTACTTCTGGGTTTTGGATTTTCTGATTCGAAAAAATGCTGAAACGGAGGATGAAAATAATTCTGTTCGAATCGCGTGTTAAGTAGCATACTGGTGCCAAGTGTCGAAGCAGTCGTAACTTTCATAGGAACACACAGGATTGGAATTTCTTTGAATACGCATTTTCGCACTGATTGGGAAACTTTTCGAGCTGAGAGGAACAGATGATACTTGAGGTGAAAGTTTACAATAACGGGTCATAACGTAAATGAAGGGCTTAAGCAAGGAATAATGCAAGTGACATATCGAATCACACGAGACAATATTCTGAGACGCAAGACAACGAATTGTCCATGTTTTGTGACGCAGACAAACGTCGAAGAACTTATCACTGAGCACAACAGAAACTAACTTAAACAACACGTGTACAAAATGTGGGATCATTATATGTGTTCATATAATATTCAAAGACATGCTGGGACCTGTCTTCTTGTGAACGACCTTTCTAAACCACACACACAGACACACACTTACACTTAGCTAGCTAGCTTGCAGCGTACTCGGTGTGTTTTAGCATGAGCATTGTTACCTGGTTTATTTGTTGTTTTTTCCGTTCGGACCTCTGAGATGAAAATTAGCCTCTAATCCAGCAGCCAGTAGTAATGTCCGTCTGACCCTGATGGTTCGATACAAGTCGTAGCAGCATTTCCTTTGATGCGCCACTTCAAAACTCTTCAAAACTCACTTTGATGGACCGTGTGTCACGTGACCAATGACGCAGAGCAGTAACGGCTTCTCGTGCTCAGCAACATTTCTGTCCGCATCAGCCTCATCAATGAGCGTGTGTTCACAACAAAGAAACAATAAAAACCTCAGTATCCCATTAAAAACACGACCTGACATCTCACATGTGTGGTCGATGAGTCGACCACACATGTTGTAAAATAAAAGTACATCATTCACAAGACCTTCGTCCATTCGTTGCTTTATCCCATTCCTGGTTGTCACTAAAACGAGGCATCGGATTAATTAACCTATTTTCAATAACACTGATGAATCGTTGAAATACTGGTTCGTTTTGTTTAAGACCGTCACTGCCAACTATGTGGGTAAGTTATTGGGTAGTTCACGAGCACAACGCAACGAGTGGCTTTTCGACGAAACATTTTTAATCAGGTACGAGGTGAAGCGAGTGGTTTCCATGGCAACCGCACGTCTGTAAAATAGTTCTCTACGCGGAAGCTTCCTGTTTCCAACACTGATCAAGATTATGGCTTTGGTCTTTGGTCAAATAATATATAATCAAATGATCGTTCATCCCTCAACTTACAGGCTGGTGGAATATTTAGTTTGTCCCACAGGCAGCCAACCAGGAAGTACAGGAAGTACATTGATTGCACCATGAGCGTTTTCGAAGTAATGACGACACGGTGACGTACCTCGGATGCTCATAAACCGCAGCAGGCGCTTCCTGTGTGCGCGCGGCCGCTGTATAAAAGCCGGTGACGGCAGCACACACTGGTCTCTGAAGAGGTGAATGACGGAGAGAACATCTCGCAGGTAACACTCATTGTCGTTAACTCTGTGTGTGTACGTGCGTGTGTGTCATATGAAACGTGCAGGTTATTGATGTAAAGCATGTAAAGTAACAGGTTGTTGATGTGTGTGTGTGTGTGTGTGTGTGTGTGTGTGTGTGTGTGTGTGTGTGTGTGTGTGTGTCTCATCGTGATCATAGTAATAGTCCACAACCCAGCCACAAGGGAGCAGTTGCGAAAGCCATGGTTGCCTGGTGCCGGTCTCAAGCCCGGATAAATGGGGAGGGTTTGCGTCAGGAATGGCATAAAATCAAAGATGCGAATGATCGAAACGATTTCCAAACCGGATCGGTTGAGGTCCGGGATAACAACGACCTCCAACAGTGCTGTTAATCAGAATAGACTCTACTCTACTCTTCTCAAATGGGGGTACGCGTACCCCTAGGGGTACGTGGAGGTACTGCAGGGGTTCGTGAACGTTTTAACAATATCTATAAAAATCACTAATCTGAATAATAAGACTTGGAAAATACTTATTTTATAAAACGTTCGGTAAAATATAAATGTATGTTCATTCACTGATTTTCATATTCACTATTTATTTTTTATATACTTAATAAAACGCGGCCCCCCCAAGTTGGTTTGACTCATTGACCAGCGCACAGTCAACGTCCTGAGGAAGATGTGGCTCTTGGCTGATGCTGCTGAAAATACGGATAAACAAGAGCCAACGAAGTACCGAAAGTACATGGAAGAGTATGTTTCAATTGGATTTACGTCCACGAACTCTGACCCACCACAGGCACTGTTTCTGTTTTTTTTTTGCGGGGAGAAATTAGCCAACGTTAGCATGAAGCAGCGGCATCTCACCACAAAACATGGATGTCATGTTGGTATGCCACCAGAGTTCTCCCGGAGAAAACTTTCTGACTTAAGGTTATCCCAAACCACTATGCGAAAAGCCTCCACTACATCATCCAAAGCCCTGGAAGCTTCTTACGCGGTGTCGTTGCTCGTAAACGTTCACCATAGCTGAAGACCTACCGCTCCCCGCCGCTATTGTATTTGCCAAAACTATGCTGGACCAAAAACATCAGTGGATACATTAAAACCTGTGCCTCTGTCTAATGACACCGTTTGTAGAGGATACGGAGAACAGGGAAAGATTGAAATCGATGATTCGCTGTGGCGACCCCTGAAGAGGGAAAAGATGAAAGAAGAAGACAATGATAATCCAATTCGATGTGCACGGGGCGGCCAGCGGTGACGCGGGTTTCCTCACGTAGACACGTACGCCGCGCGTGTGTGGATGTGTATGAGTGAATGAAGTCTATTATTATACATCTCGTTTCAACTTACGGTCGGTGGCTGATGCGCGCGCACACACAGTGCAAGGTTCTCAGATGTGACGCACGAGCAGAAAGTTGCGTACGTGCGCTGCAGCTTGGCGCTGATAAACGGAAACGTCCGCGTCACATGTGACCAGTCGGAGTGAGGCACGGCTAGAGGGAAGGAGAGAGAGAGAGAGAGAGAGAGAGTGTGAGTGAGTGTGTGTGTGTGTGTGTGTGTGAGAGAGAGAGGGGCGTGGGGGGTGAAGGTGGACCAGGAGTTATGTGAAGCTGTGTGTTGATAATCAAGTGTGTTCTGAATGATTCCAGGGGAGCAGGAGCCACACACAGTAACCAGAGTCCGACAGAACCACACAATAACACACACACACACACACACACACACACACTGTCAGTAAGCCACAATCACACCCACACACACAGCCAGCTTGACGGTCCCTGTAGACCAGGGTTGTCAAACATATTGCAGGCCCGAGATATGGTTATGTAAATATTAAAATGAACTGCAATTTTCAATAACCTGCAGTTCTAAATGCGTACGCTGGATGGCGCAATATCAATTGTGTTCAGCAAGCAAGCTGTTTATACCGGAGCAGAGCAAGTCGATCAACCAAACCAATCGGATGAGCTCTTTTGTGTTTTGCCCGCGCGGTTTATTGCGGTTTGTTGCGGTTTAGGAATGTCTGCTTTTCACCCTCATTGCCCCAAAATATCGCTGTCAAAAAGGAGAAAAGTAGAGGCCGAGTGTTTCAAGAAAGATGGTCATCCTATTTTTTCGCTGAAGTGAACAGGAAAGCGGGATGTTTGTTGCGTTCACAACATGTTGCAATGCTGAAAGATTATAACCTTTGTCGTCACTATGAGTTTTCATGCCGACAAATATGAAAACATTCAAGGACAGCGGAGAAAAGATGGATGGATGAGCTGTTGTCTCATCTGAAGAAACAACAGTCCGTGTTTACTCGTAGCCGGGACGTCAGTGACGCTGCGGTCAAAGCCAGTTACCTCATTGCTAAGGAAATTGCGGCAGCTTCAAAACCATTTCGTGAGGGCGAATTCATAAAAACATGCAGTGACAGCCAGTTTAAAAAAGTAAAGGCTTTTATTGCTTTTTCAGTTGCAAGTTGATGAAAGCACGGACATTACAGATGTTGCACAGCTGGCCACTTTCATCCGCAGAGTTGATGATTCGGATTTCAAGGGCAAATTTGCCACAGTTAGCTTGGGCACATTTTATCAGAACCTCTTGGCAGGTTACCACAACTTGAGATCATTCGCTGCAAAGCTGTTGACCATGTTTGGAACCACGTTTGTGAGCAGGTTTTCTCTGTAATGAGCATTAATAAAACACTTGAATGACATCCTGAAGCTGGCTGTCACTCAGAATGTGACGCCTGATATTGATGGGCTGGTGAAAGTTAAAAGATGTCAGGTATCAGGAGTTACATAAACAATGCAACCTCATTTAAAGTGCTGTGAGACACCTTCATATAGCCGAATCACTGAGGCTTTGTGTGTTGTTGGGTTCCCTGTAGACATGTAGACTGCGACACTGGGTATGGCATAGTGTGCGACATTGTGTTTGGTTTGGGGTTGGCTACAGAATAGCCTACAAAATGGGTGGCCAACTGAAATTGTCGGAGGTTCAGTTTGAAAAATCCTCAATCCAGGGTCCGGAGGTCAATCGAACTGACTTCAATGACATAGGCCTGTGTTTGCTTCTGCTCTGACAATGAAAGTCTTCTTTATGATTCAGTGGAATTTAGCCATATTTAGTAGTCTAGTCTTGCAATGAGAGAGTTAAAATCGAGGACGCGTACGTCGCCCGGATTGGCGTCACCGGGACCCCACCCTGGAGGGGCCTAGGGTTGGGGCGAGCGCCTGGTGGCCGGGTATCTGCCTACGGGATCAGGTCGAGCATAAGCCCGAAAACGCAACGTAGGTCCGCCTTCCTGTAGGCCCACCACCCGCAGGAAAACTCAGAAGGGGCCGGTGCAATATGCTTTGGATGGCGGCCACGGGCAGGGACCCGGGCGACCCAAACACCGGACAACGAATCTGGCTATGGGGACATGGAATGTCACCTCGCCTCCTCGGGAAGGAGCCCAAACTTGTGCGGGAGGTTGAGCGGTACCGGCTAGAGATAGTCGGGCTCACCTCCATGCACAGTTTAGGCTCCAGAACCCAACTCCTTGAGAGAGGTTGGACTCTCTTCTATTCTGGAGTTGCCCGCTGTGAGAGGAGGCAGGCTGGTGCGCGCTTGCTTATAGCTCCCCAGCTTAGTCGCCACGTGTTGGAGTTTTCCCCATTGAACAAGAGGGTCGCTTCCCTTCGCCTTTTGGATGGGGCATAGGTCTCTCACTGTCGCTTCTAAGAATAAGATCTCGGATACATGCGGCTGAAATGAGTTTCCTCTGCAGGGTGGCGGGGCGCTCCCTTAGAGATAGGGTGAGGAGCTCTGTCACCCGGGAGGAGCTCGGAGTAGAGCCGCTGCTCCTCCACATTGAGAGGAGCCAGCTGAGGTGGCTCAGGCATCTATATCGGATGCCCCCTGGACGCCTTCCAAGGGAGGTGTTCCAGGCATGCCCCACCGGGAGGAGACTCCGGGGAGAACCCAGGATACGTTGGAGTGACTATGTCACCCGGCTGGTCTGGGAACGCCTTGGGGTGCTCCCGGAAGAGCTAGAGGAGGTGGCTGGGGAGAGGGAAGTCTGGATGTCCCTTCTTGGGCTGTTACCCCCGCGACCTGGCCCCGGATGAAGTGGTAGAAAATGGATGGATGGATGGATACAACTAGTAGTCTAGTTGTATTGTCATCTTTTAAATAAATTACATTTCAGTAATATTTCAACAATATCCAATATTCACGTCATTTTTCTCACTTCACCATTAAACATTTTGTCCAGCAGAGAGCAACATAGGTTTCAAAGTATATTTAAATAATATTTCAACAACAGTTCTCAGTACGTATCACTGCTTTGCTGTTCTAACACATCTCAATGTGCCACTGTGCTAGTTGTCAACATCAACTAGCACAGAGGTATTTTTTGTTTCCTTCTAGCAAGGATTCAGCCATGGAAGCCATGGACTCTTCTTTTTATCTTGACCCAAAATACACATTACACAGAGTGAACACGCTTTTTTTGGGCAGTAAATGAATGAGTGAGAATGGGGGTAGGTCTTTCTTTCACACTGGGCTTTAAGATCATGTATTCTGTGCCCGCACTTCAGATTTACATAGGTAATTTTGTTAAAATTCTCTAGCATCGTAGTGGTGTGTTTCACTTTGCCGTTCTGTATTTCACGAGCCACTGTCTCAGTGCATATTGGGCACAACTGCTCGCAAGGAGAGTAAACAAATGTCAGTCCAGTCCTTAGTGATTCAAACGCTCTTTGTTCTGGATTGAACAAATTAGCTCCTCCCCCTGGTTAGTTGACATGAACCAGCCAATGGAGGAACGGACCTGGTTTGTTAAACCGGGCTTTAAAAACTGCAACAAAACATTTCTGAACATCATGAACCTACGTACGCAGAAACTGACTCAGCTTCAGTAGATGTCATGAAGTCGAAGAGTGAAACAAGTAAACGTGGATGAAACCAATGGCACATTTGAAAGAAATGTCTCATTATGATATAGTCTCACATGCATATTAATGAGCCTATCTGTGTTTTCCCTGATATTGACTTGGCAGCCAAAGTGTATCATGGGAGGAGCAGTGGTGGACAACGGGCCGGTGGGGGTGAAGGCACCAGACGGAGGATGGGGCTGGGTTGTGCTGGTGGGCTGCTTCGTCGTCACTGGCTTCTCGTACGCATTTCCTAAAGCCGTCAGCGTCTTCTTCAAGGAGTTGATGAAAGAATTTAACGTTGGCTACAGTGACACAGCGTGGATCTCCTCCATACTTCTAGCCATGCTGTATGGTACAGGTAAGCTCCCAGCACTAATGTGATGTACTGAAGTAATGTGCAACATGGTGAGGAGGTGTTGTGTACTGCAATATGGTATTGTGTAAAATCGCTCAAATTTCAGAAAATCGGGCTACAGGGGCAATGAAAAGAAAATGAGGAAACCTCAGACACAGGCTTGAATATTGTCCTGTTTGCTGACGATTCAGTACAGAAAGAACTGTAGTGAATCACTGAAAAGATTCACTCATTTCACAGTTCAGCTGAGTGCGGCAACAAACTACTGCAAGTGTTCCCTGTGAACCAGTTGATTGACAGGAATCACTCACTGAAAGGCAAACTTACACAAATAGTAGTGTTGCCACCTTAGTGACATTGCTGCTGGTATTCAAGTTAGTATACAGACCCCTAATGACAAATGTTGACGACTTTTTCTGTTGTTATTGGAGCGTCTCTGGGGTATGTACGACCAAAACTACATGATACAACAATAAAAAGAAAAAAAACTATTAAAACAGCAGTTATGTTCAAGCTAACAAGGCAACCAGTCATCAAACAACGTCACGGAAAAATCACCCAGCTGGTATTATCACGAAGAGGGCCTTATAAAAAAGTCCACCATTAAGAAGAGTGTTTCTCAGGGGTGAAAATTGGGTGGAATATGATTCAGAAAGGGTGACCATATCTCTGTAAATCCCCAGTCATGGCCCTTTACAGTGGCATTCAGTCTCTTGTGAGGAAACATGCTGAAAAACTGTTTATACTAGAGAGTAGGCACGGTAGGCACTGTGACGATTACAGGAGTGCCTAAACATAAAAATGTATTGTTTTCAACTTTGAGAGTTTGTCTGCTCGCATTTGGCC
>JBBMJM010116902.1:1788-11839 GCA_037832705.1 Centriscus cristatus
GCCCTCTTGTTTCTCTGCATTGTTCAGTGCATCAGTCTACAATGATCAGTGTCACAGCAGCCTCCAGCCACAGCACCTGCTGTTACATACAACTAAAATTACACAAATATTAGATAATAAAACCATAAAACTTTGTAAATAAAACGTCTGTTACCTTCCGCTTACTCCTCTTGAGGGTTGTTGTCTGTGGACATCCGTTCACACTCACATTCTGCATGAATGCGAGTAACCAATGAATTTGTGTCATGATTTTCACGTTGGGAGGAACTCGGGACCTTCTTGCTGTCTAAAAGGTTGGACTACTGACTTTCCCAGGTCAAAGGTGTGGCGTTACACTTTGGCCGTGACGGCATGACTCAGTGTGGATCGATGGAGGGACGTCCAGGCGGAGGAGGGGTGGAGGCTTTGGGGAATGCTAAGAAGTGGATTAGGGAGGGGAAAAAGAATGGGATGAGATGAGCGTGATGGGTGGAGAGAGAATTGTGAGATAATGGCGTCTGTCCTAGATTGATTTATCTGCATCGTCAAAGCACAAATCCATTACTGCTTTTGTGGGCACAACTGAGGGTGGAAATCATGTTTTACACCGTCCTCCATCTCTCCTTTCTTTTTTTCCCCACATATGGATGTGATTTCTAGTAATCTTTCAGGCTTTGTGAAATGACAGCCAGACAGAGAGCCTGAGGAATTTTGTTGCGTTGCCAGAACATGACACACTACCTTCGCTCTGGTGAAACATTGCCCTCTGTCACCATTCTGCCCTGCTTATTATTACTCTTCAAATAGCGAATGTCCATCAAGCAGCAAAAACCTTAAGAGTTGGACTCAGGATTGTGGAAATTTAAGGATTGATGTTGGCTCGACCAACACGCTATCCAACTTCAGTAAAGTGCCCCTAAGAAGCGAGTGTGAAGCGAGATTGAGATGGAGAAAAGGCAGGCTGGAGCGTGAAGGGCCCATACTGATCGTTTGAGGAAAAGAAAGAGTAAATGTTCCGAAAATAAACCACAGAAATTATTGCCACCCCTGGGAAACTTGTTAAAAGCTCATAAAACTAAAGTCTGCTATAATACATGAAGCTATAATGGGGATACGTTTCACGGATTCTTCTTTTTTCTTTTCTTTTCTTTTTTTCATTTTCACCCCCAACAGGACGTGGCAAGTTAATGAGGCGCTGGCAGCCAGACGTGTTACAATGCATGAGTCCTCAACGCAGTTGCATCGTCTTTGATGTGCGTTTGACCTGCGTTTCACTCCCTGTTGTTCAACTCGGTTAAATACGTTTCACAATCTCCTGAGGAATCTCCTGAAAGTCTTCTTCCTGATTCTTATTCCCAGAAAAAAAAAAACACTATGTTGAGAGGAAACAATTGTTTATTTGTGACGAGCAGCACGTGCTGCTGCAATGGACATATGAACACAGAAGATATCAATGGAGGATGATTAGAGGAAATCAGTGAGTATGAGAGGCTCTGATATGATGAAGTGTATCCTAATACCGTTAATGATTCATCCTCCATATGAGCAGAACCGTCTGTCAACACAAGAGCTGAGGCATTTTATTATGTGGCTCCAGACGGAGATCTCCGTGGAGCTGTTGTTGTTGTTTTTGTCAGATATCTTGGATGACTTGTAGTAGTGTTAATCTTAAATTCATCAGTGAAGACCAGCAACATTTTGGGAGTGAGGAGCAGGAACAGTGTGAGGGGGTCATGGGTCATCATTCAGTCGTCTCTGGTAAATCACCTGCACCTTTATGGACTAATGAGGGTTATTCCTGCAAAAGTAACCATATACATGCACAACACATGGTTGTAGCTTCACAGTGGGTAAGACGGATGGTCGAAACAATGGTTTAATTTGCAGATTAATAATTATATATGTATCATTGCCATAAGTACGTTAATATTTTGCTGCTGCTCATGAGTAATGTGCAACAGTTTGTCTTGTGGTTCACTGGCATAAGTTGGCCAACAAATACAGAGACGTAAACTCAGAGTAAAATAGTTACTCTATGAATCAAATGATGCAGCGCTGTGAGAAAAATACATCTTATTTCCTTGCCGCTGCTTCATTTGCACTGATGTAGCGTACCACAATCAACACACACACACACACACACACACACACACACACATACTGGCCCGTGTCTGGACAAATTGGAGCTGAGTATGCTCTGAGTCAGAGAAAACAGGGGTGAGTTGGCTACCGGGGTCTGCTCTGCATTCAGCCTAAACGCTTGTGATGGACCTCGCTTGAAAAATGACATGGTGTTGAAGCAGTGGAAATCAAGGGCTGCTGGCACAGCGTGTTGTTTTAACTGCCGGCCAGAGCAAAGGAAGATGAGGGGAGGACCGCGAGGAGCCCGGCATTCCTCCTTTGCAGTGATAGATGAATGTCCTCTTTCGCAATTCGTCTAGTCCTTGTAAAACACTCACTGAGACAAATTGGGGAAGGAAGAGGCAAGAGCTCGCAGTTTCAAAGCCAATATGAAAGCAGCTCCAATCCCATCTTTTCTTCACTTCCTCCTTCCCGTCACTTCACTTCCATCTACTTCCATCGTCATACTACATATTTCACCTGGAGGGAGGCTTTTCTATGTGCCCAGTGTGATGAATCCAGATGATATCTGTTTTTTTGTTGTTGTTTTTTTTTAAATACTTACATGCACACCATCCTGGCATGAATGAAAATACGACTTTGCAGTTTTGAATAATGACTCTTAATTGCTAAAACATCAGTTCAACTCATACCCAGAATCTGCTCCTTCTTTCATTCATCGACACCTTTCCACTCTTTCCTGCACCGGTTGGTCCACCCACATCTCTATTTCTCCCCCAACTCTTAGGTGGTGATAGCTGTGATTGATCAGCTTTTCCAGCAGGAAATGAGATGGCATCTCTCTGAGGCCTGTTAAAACAGCCAGTCGTACGGTTACAGAGTTGTTCCAGGAAGGCCTTGTCACGAGAGAGCCCCGACCCGCGTTACCAACTTGAGTCATAGTTCCCTACCAAGCCCTCGTCATGCAAACGTGAGCGTGTGCAAAAACATACAGTAATTGTAATCTGAGTATGAACAGTTATCTATACAGGTTTTATGTCCTACTATGTATGTCTGCTTGCAAGTTCTAAAAATGCTTGAATACCTGAATATTAAAAACACGTTTTTATTTCAAATACAGTGCAATCATGAATTAAAATCTTGATTTTATGTTCATTCATTCATTCATCTTGTCCGGTTGCGGGTCACGGTTGTGCTGGACCTCCAAAGGCATGCTGAGCATCAACCTCAGCACAATTTTGGAGGTGAAAGGGAGTCGGCGTACCTGGAGAGAACCCACACACACACAGGCAGAAAATGTTGTTTTTAAAAATGTTTTTAAACTTGTTTTTAATTGTTGTTTGTTTGTTTGTTTGTTTGTCAGAAAGATTCCAATTACTCACTTGATGGGGATGGAAACAAGCTGTAAAAAAAACACCTAATACAAATGATGTGAGGTACAGGGTTGCAAACATGCACATGCAGCAGGTACGACACTTGAGTTAGCCTTTGACACACAGCAACCGTAAATACAACATGTTCTCTCCCGAAGGTTGTCTGGTTTCTTTATTGACAACATGCTTCAGCATCAGGTGAAGACTCGGGCAAAGTTTCCAAATTAATAAACGACGCACGGCCGCGACAGTGTGATGAGCTCTGGCAGACCAGACTCTGGTTAAAACGCTGCAATTTTCGCTCGTGTTCTCAGGTGTGGGACATTATCTCAGCACAAACCAAACACTCTTACGGCCACTGCAAACATTGGTGGGGGTGTAAAGGGGGTGTCACTACCTCCTGGTTCAATAAGATGATGGAGGGATGAGAGGATGATGAGCGGTTACCAGCTGTAAAAACGAGACAATCAAGGCTTGAAAATGCATCAACCTTTTTTTTTTTTTTTTTTTTTTTTACCAGAGTCCCAAAGTGAACACATTTGCGCCCCTTGCGTTTCCGTGTTTACAACCAGCGTGCACTGACTGCCGCCGCAAAAACTGCTGGTTGTGCTTTTGTCTTTTCTTCCAAACAAATGCCTTCCTTCCTTTCCAGTTTAATTTGTATATTTTGCCACCTTCCTCCTCTGTTTCCTTGCTACATCACACAAGTTGAATGTCTTATTCTCTGATTTGGTGTATTTCTGTGGGAGTGTTACAGTGCCACTTTCAGGCCTGGCATGCATATGACAGCGTTTAGTGGTTTTGTGTGAGCATACAATTATTGGGAAGTGTCTGTGTTCACCTAAAACATTTTTCAAATGATTCTAGCTCCACCCCTGTGTGGACAGGGCCTCTTTTATATGTATTATTGACATGTTGACAACAATCATACGACATACATAGGCACTCTAAAGTGTCAAAGGAAGGACAAGGGATTGATTAATAAACCATGTATACATTGAAGAAAACCTGCTGTTTGAACCATCACATGATTTATAAAGATGAAGAAGATTTATTTGTCATTCATATGTGATGTAGTCATACTTTTGGAATAGATGTGTTTTTATTACTCATGATTCATTTTAAAAATTAAATAACATGATCACAACAAATCAAATGAATACAAAATGTGAATCCAAACATGTAAAAAAAAAAAAAAAACACACACACACATTCAGCAGCATGTTACACAAGAATTTAACTTTACATACATGATAAGATTTCAAAACTTCATAAGAATCGTAACAGAGGAAAATCTAAATTTTGTCAGACTTCATTCATTTTTAATTGCATTTTCATTTCAATCTCTTTATTTTAAGCAGAGCAGAAAAACACATCACGTCATGTGACAGTAAAACACTCCCATGCAACAGCTGAAGCACTAATAAGATGATCTTATACTGACCAGCAATTCAAAAGTAACAGCAACTTCAGTCCAAATTCTGCCTATTTAGCTGAAAGTGTCATTTGGTGCTTGAGAATATGGTTAAGATGCTGCGTTTGTTCTGGAGGAAGGACTGTTCCTTGTTCCCTCATCTGCTATCATGATACACGTTTAGTCCTAATGAAAGGAATCTGCACGCAGGCAAACATCCAAATTTCAACAGAGCAATTAGACACATGGAGATTCCCAGCATCCACATCGACCTCCAACCCGAAGCTCACTTCATCTTGACAATTAGGAACTCCTCATGCAAGACAAAAAATGACTGAAGAGGAGGCAGGAAAAGGAGTTTCTTTCTTTTAATACAAACCAGACGTCTATATCTGCAGCCTGGTTCTACCTCTGAGGCAGCAGCGCTCTGCACAGGATACCAGGGAAATGAAACCCACAGTATTAGCCTTCCCAACACTGCATATTAATCAGCATTTAATAAAAGGAAAATAAATTGCCCTCCACTCTAAATATTATGAGTGTGACGCTCCCTTTATTTTCATTTCACTGCAGGTTTTTCCTCAACAAAAATCTAAAATAAACAGGCCTGCTGAAAGACGAAGGGACGGATGGAGGGAACGAGAAATGGAGATGTATGGTTGTGGACTCATGTACATATAGGTAGAAAAAATAGAAACGTCTGAAATAAAATAAACAGAGGTTGATGAGGAGAGCGTGTTTGACACGCCTTACCTCGTCCAGGTTGAAAACATTGGTGGATCAATGTTTGAGCAGAGAAAGTTTCCATGTCTCTTATTTCATTCATTCATTCATCATCTTCCGCTTGTTCCGGTTACGGGTCATGGTTGTATTGGAGCCGATCCCAGCTGTCGAAGGGTGAACGTCAGGGTCCAACCTGGACGAGTCACCAGCTCATCACAGGGCCACGTGAAGCACAGACAATTTAGAGAGTGCTTTTGGAGATGGGAGGAAGCTGGAGTAGCCGGAGAGAACCCACATAGACACAAGGACAGCGTACCGACTCCACACATACACCAAATAAATAAAACATGAACTCTCCTCATATGATTGCCTGGCTGCCAGATCCTGTGGGAGTTCAGTAAAAGTGTCATGATCAGTATTCAAACATACTGGAGCGGTACAAGTCGTGTGTTTTTTAGTTGCAAAAATGGAAAAAAAAAAGAAAACACATTGAAGATACATGTTAATCATGTAATACACAACAACAAAAATGTGTAACACAAACATTTAAATGAGAATGAATGACAATGTCCTAAACTTCTGGTGGTGATAACGATCCATGAAATAAAAAACAACTGGAAAATCTGGTGTTTGTGGGATGTCACATGCTTTCCCGGGTCATGATTGCCGTGTCTGTTAGATGGCAACCGTCATTCACTGTGCTTGTTTTACCTGACTTTTCTGCAGGTTTTTCTTGGGAAGACAGAAAACCCCGTTGCACTGAGCAGCCCCCACGTGTCAGTGTGTGAATGTGAAACAGGACTTTACTGGAAAAGGTCAAAACTGACTCGCTGAAAAAAAGTGAAAAAACTGAAATATGTAGGATTAGTTCCTAACTCCACTCTTATTTGATGATATAGCATCACTGCCCGTGTGCCCAAAGCGCAAAGCAAACTTTATGTGCTTCATTAAAACTGACATATATATTGCGCAGCTACACGTATGTCCGAAACAGCATCCATGAGTGTGAACAAGTCCAACACACACTCACGAACATGCCACATTGCGCGCACGCTGACACACTGCAGTCCTTTTTACCTGCAGGCTCAGCGCTTGCTCCAAGCCTCGTCTCACGTTACCTGTTTTCCTTCGTGTGAGTGTAAAGTGTGTTCATATGCTCCTAAGAGGGCTGAGATTGGAAGGAGACTGTTTTGCCAGTGATAAAAATCACTTGGCACCTAGCGAGAAGCCGCCATTGCTGCACCGGACAGCACAGCGCAGAATAGAATAGAACAGCACATCGCAGCGGATCACAGCACGCCACTGGCACGGTGTCAGTGTACACAGGCAGCAGAGGAGGACAAGCCACACATGGGTCTGAAGCAATATCAGCGCTCTGCTACTTAACCGCTGGGTTAATAGGTTTCACATTTTATTTTCAGAAGGGAAAAGGGTAAACATTGGAAATAAATAGAAAAATACCTTTCCAAAAAGGCGGGATGGGGGGCGGAGGGGGGCAGTAGGGGGGGTCTTATGACTGGTGCAAATTAAGATCAGTCGGTGGCAGCAGTTATAAATGCCCCCGTTCATGCTTTCATTGTGGAACGGTGCGGCATACGTGGTGTTGATACGTATATTATTTCAAATGACTAATAAACATCTGATTACCACCTGATAGAGCACAAACACTGATGAAATTGAATCCACTGTAGATCATACATAGCGCACTATGTCACAGCTGATTATCTGTATCCACACAGCAGGTTATCTGAATGGAATGTTAACTCAGTCAGCATTTGTACAGTTGTACTGCGCAGTGTCCTGAGTCAGCAATAATAATCCAACGTACTTACATCAAGTCACTTATCTGCATTAAGTTCCTGAACCTTGACGCATTTAACGTTCAATTCTGTCATTAACGAACCCTGTAATGTAGTAATTTGTTAGTAACATTTTGATGACTGGCTATGTGTTCCACGTTTGTTTGTGTGGGTTGTCTCCAGGTACGCCATCTTCCTCCCACCTCCAAACCCTGCCAGTGCGCAGAATTACAGTACATGCGTACATGTACACATTCACTGGTAAGTACTGAAGTCAACTACACTGCACATCGCTATTAATTATTATTATCGTTATTAAACTTGTAATTCATATAGAACCTCGGTTCTCCACTACGTCATTCAAGACAACTCTAAGAGTTGTTTTGTTATCGACAAAATATAGTGATTATCACAGATTAATCGCATAAAAAAGTGTATTTTGAGGGTATCAGAATCATCAATATAGTCAGATGTTTATATCTACTGGATGTGTCTGTCAAGAAGAAAGTGAACCCTCCACAATACTAACAACCTTTTTCTTAGATTCCATTCACCTTGGAGACTCTATGTGACCTTGTACTTTGCGTCCCACAAAAGGGTATTTGTGCGAGGAAGCCCTGCAGGGTTCTGTGTTGTCTTATGGGAAGTTGCCTAAGCCCCCTTTAAGTCCATATTACCCAGACAGACGTCAAAAGGTTTTAGCCTGTGTTTTTCCTGTGCATTAACACTATGTACAGAACCAATTCGGTTTATTAAAAAGTGGTCGTTCCGAGCAAACAGCGCTGATTGCCAAAATAAAGACCCTGCATGCGAGTCTTTGATACGGAACAGTGCTTATATGTTTGCTTGACACTTGGATGTCCTTTACGCGAGCGGAGGCACCATTACCGAAAATAGTTGGACGTTCCTACTCGCAGCTTAAGCAATCAGCAGATGATAGTTCGCACTGTTTGCATTAGCATAGGTGTAGCTTTCCTCCGAGTCTTCAACTTGCGTTGCATGTTGAATATAAGACACAGCACAATGTCAACGGGGGGTGTGGGGGTGGACTAGGTGGCTAGAGATGAAGGATTAGCTGCAAAAAGCCAACAACTTTGACCACTCCGCACGCCGACTCAATGTGTAATGTGTCCTAATGGCAGAGGTAAGATGAATACTTAAGCTCGGCACACATTGGCCTTCATATCTTCACTCGCAGCCACCTACATCGCTGCTCTAGCGGCCAAACCACAGGGCTGAATGAGCCTATGAGATAGACAGAGTGCTTACTGTACATATGGTCCACGGCTACTCCGCCACTCACTCACCACTGTGGGTTTATACTGGGGGGGGGGGGTCACACGGTGACAGGACAGCAGGCCAGTGTTAGCATTAGCCTCGGCTCATACAACGTCAACGATTTCAGCTTTATTCACTCTCTTGACTGTTGTTCTGTCTCGTTCTCTGTCTCCCTTGGTAGCAACAACATTTGACTTCTCAGCTCGCCCCCACAGCATCTTCCTCCTGCTGAAATACTTTTCTTCGCTTGTCTCCTGATGAGAACGACGTAAGCGGACATTCCTGCATTCCTGGGTGTTAGATACTGCTTTAATAACACCCCCAGAGACAGGAACGTGATCGGGTTCAGTGTGTTCCTGTCTCTGTTTCTCTTCTTCATCGCATTCCCGTTTTGTTTTTGCCTGTTTCTGTGTCTCTCTCTGTCTATTTCGTTTCATGCCAGCCATTCTCATTTTGCTCCCAATACAGCAGGTACATAGGTCTATATATACAAAAGCATTTGGAGCTGGGCATCTTTATTGGTTTGTTGACCTGGCCAGTTCTTCTTTGCCCGTCAAACTTGAGTCAACATCTTCGCCGATGTCGTTCGGCCTCCATCCAGCTTCCAAGGCCAAGTTCCTCCCGTGGCTCTCCAGAGGCGGCTCACTGGCCCCGGGTACAGCTGAGCCACGACGACGGGGTCAGCAGAGGTACGGAGGAAGTAACTGGATATTTTTAATTACGAGCCTCAGTGGTGCGATGAGCAGCTCAGCTCGTGGCTCCAAGTTCAAGAGGACTGAACAAACCAGGGCTTGGTGTGTTTCCTGGATTTCTCAGAGAAGGTTTTGAACCGGCACATGGCTGTGAATCAGAAATTGGGAAAGGTTATGAAAAGAGCATCAAAATAAAACCCGGTGGAGTCACCTCCTGAGGCTCAATTATAAAACATCAACAGGAAGTCGAAACTAATCAGAGAAATAGAACATTGTCCTCACAGCAGCAGCCTAACATCTGGAGAAACTCAGCATAGAATAAATCCATTGCAGACCAGAGAGAGCTGACCAGGATAACTATGCCATTGAAGGGGTTACAGTAGTATGAAAAAGTCTGGACACCACGATTTTCATCCATAAAACATTGGCTGTTTGTATCAACAGCTTGATGATTGATTGATACATTTAATTTAATTTTATTCAATTTAAAATTGTATTAATTGAATTCTTTAATATTTTATTTAATTTATAAATTGCAATATGAATGTGTAAATGTGCAATATGAATCAAAACAAAAATTAGCATTAAAAACTCCTTTAACTACTTACTGGAATACAAAATTGGTCTGATGAGCTCGCTCAGCGTTGAACTCCACACACAGGTGTATTCAATCATGAGAGAAGGTATTTAAGGTGTTGTTCCTCTGTTTGA
>JBBMJM010116931.1:3693-14928 GCA_037832705.1 Centriscus cristatus
TGTGCAGTGAATTCTGGGACGACGATGCCGGAGGCGGCTGAGTTTCAGGCGCAGCACGTTTGCTGCCGTACCACGGGCCGCACAAACCCCCACGTCGCGGATGCATCAGAGCCTTTTAATGGCTGCAGGTGTTCCACTGACGTGGATCGCCCGGCGCAAAGTTGGCTGACGCAGCTTTTAAAAGTCAAACCTGTTCGGTCCTCCTCCCTCCTCAGCGTCAACACGTAAAGGTCAACAGCAACCATTTGTGTTCTATGTCAGCGGCTGGTCTTTTCCCAGACCTACAGTCCATCATGAGGCGTCCGCCGGTCCTGTGTCATCGTACGTCGGCTGCACATAGAAAACCGGCACCTGTCAGCCAGACTGCAATGAAACCTGCCCGGCGTGCACACACGCAGACGCTCAGGAGCCTCACTCGAGTGCAATGAGCCGCCTCCGTCATTAGCCATTACCCCCATTTAGGAAAGGTCAACGAAGCAGCTCGTCCAGTCCATCACGCCTGCTGCGTTAGGCCACATGTCCTTCACAGCACAGGACATTTCACAGGAAATCTGTCTGAAGAGGCTGGTGAATATGTGAGCGATGACTTCCTGCTGGGCTGCACCGTCGTTGGTTGTCTCACAGCCACCAACAACGGAGAGGACCCTCGCCGCCATTGGTCAGAGGAAGAGGGATGAACGACCTCAGCTACAAACCCACCTGTGTTTCATGTCTTTACCATCAGAGACGAGACAGGATTAAACACTAAAGCGGCGTGTGTGCCGAGGAACGATATGTTTCTTTAAAAAAAAGAATCTTTTATCCCTGCGGAATGAGACTTTTCATCAGACTCTGACAGGCGAGAAACACCTTCCAACAACACTGCGTTCTCATGCAAAATGAGGTGGAAACAATGTGTATCTGTTTGTGCTTCGCAGCGTTTGTTTGTCCTGGCGTATGTCGCCCCTGTGTCGAGAATAGACGCACTCACGGTCTCGTTACTGCTTCGTTTTCAGGCTCACGTCATGTGACAACAGGTCCGGGACAGGAGGACAGTATGATGGAAGAAACGCAAGAGATCTAAATAAGAATCAGGGGCTGTAAGCGCTTGAATAACACCCGGGGGGGGGGCATTCATGGACCAACCTGGCCCCCTCTAGAAACAGGATCTCCTGTCTCTGTCCTCCAAACCTGTGGAACCTTTGAAATGTCACTGATTACTGAACAACTGGCTTGACTGACCCCCAGGGACCCCCGCACAAGTCAGCTCACTCTGACTCAAATCATACTTTTGACACATTTTCACCTTAAAAAGGATGAGAGACAGGAACATGGCCTGTAGGTCAGATGTGGGGAAGGATCGAGTCAGCAGCGAGAGAGCTGAGTGAAGGAACAACACTCTCCTTATCTGAATTGGCCCTGTGCTCCCCCCCGAAGAAAACCAAGCACTCGCTGCTGCTAAGTGGCAGCTGCAAAAAAATCTCCCCTTGCGGGACAAATAACAGAAATGTGCCGCTGCTGAAAGCCACAAGCCATCTTTGGCCCCCCGCCCTAATCTGCCCTGACAAAGTTCACTCGGAGTTCAGCACCACCTTGTTCTATCCGCGCGCCACCAACGTTCCCGCTCCCATCACGTCACCTCGCTCAGACCGCCTTGTCTGTGCTGAAATATTTAGCGGAACACAGCCACCACTTGGCCCTAAAAGGCCAAGAAAAGGGGGGTGGGGGGGTGGGGTGGGGTTTGCATATTAAACTTTTTTTAAGTTGAACTCCACAGTTTAGGCAGCATCTGACAAGAAGTAGAAACGACACCAGTCACACTTTTCTACTCCTCCAATCACACCGAAAATCCCTATTTGTAATTTTTCTTGCTTTCAAGCGCCGAGCAGACGGATAGAAAGTCAGCGGATGTGGGTGTTTGTGGACCAGGCTCACGTTTCTGCCTCCAATCACACGTGATGTGATGGTGTCTGACTTCTGATTGTGAAAAAAGCGAAGCCGTCCAACAGGCATGTTGTTGTTTGTATGTGGGTCAAAGGATTCTACCTGCTGCTTTTACCAGCAGCTCAGAACCTCTGCCGGCAGCTCGGCCTCTGTGATGAGGACGGATTCTCGGCGGTCTTATCTCCTAAATAAATATTTAAAGCGTATACACCGCCTTAAACTCAGAGTGCTAAAAGAAAAACGGTGCTTTAATGGCCGGCCCCGGGGCCAGGCTAGCACCTTACAGCCAGCGCTATTTTCATCGCAGCATCGCCGACCTGACGCTAACTGAACCCGAAGACAATCGCGACAACACGCCGTGTTTATTTCGGGACTGTGACGCCACTTTCTCCACGTCCTGGTTCTGCGTGTGAGGTGAACAGGTGCGCAGGGGGAACCTGAATCCTTCTGAGACGGCAGCAGAGGTCCTAATGAGATGTATAAGCTGGCAAGGTGCAGGTCAGACCCAAGACAACGTGTGGACGGCCTTCTGCCTCGACCACACAGACAGAGAGACTTGAACAGAGACAGAACAAAGCATCAGCTATCGCCATGGTAACCAGATGGCCAAAGACGGCATTCAAGGAGAACCTCTGGAATAACTAACTGAAGAGAGACAAACAACCAGAGTGGGCGGGACTTATCTTGTCTTCCCAGCCCCGCCCACGATATTAGAGCATCATATTTAGACCTAATCTTCAGACCTAAGCCCCTCGTCCATCATCTGGCTTTTTCTTTTTGTGGGAAGAGTTGTTAAAACCACTGCCGCTAACATTTGGAATGATGTGCTTTTCGAAATGAACAAATCTCATTTTAAGTGACATTTATATCTGTGTGAACGCTCCAGCTGCAGCCAGCTGTGAGGTCTTTTTTTTTTTTTTGCTCAGCCACTAATAAACCACCTTGAAAAGGAGGGTTTAATTGCGTGAGTCAGAATGTGCAAATGAGGTGGGGGAGGAAGGGGGGAGGGGGCGGGCCGATATGATGGCTGTAATCAGTATTACAGAGTAATAAAGAGCAGCGCGCCAGACGCTGCCGAGTGAAATGACACCTATGCACGTCCACTAACCGCGGTGTAATCGGAGGGTCGGAGCTGGACTAATCTATTTGTGCTGCTTGTGGGCGACTCGGGAGCCGTTTGACACGTGAAGGACGTCAACATTTTCCGACGGTTTCGCGACGACGAAACTGTACAAACACTGGTGAGGTGTGACTCACCAGTGGCCTGGCGTCAGATGACGTCATCCCAACCCGGCAGGTCCGTTCTTGTGCTGGTTCCGAGTTGGTTAACGACACTTACAACGGCGGCGCAACAACATTCCCAAGCGACAATCCAAACCAGATTTGTGTGTACGAGTCGTTGAAATGAATTTTAAAAAAGACCCACGTGACACAAAAACAAACTTTATACTGTCAAATAATGATGTAGGACATGTGACGTCGAACACCCTGTGAGGATCAGACCAGACGTTTGTCGGCGGCGCTGAAGCGGAAGGATCAACCCTTCGCTCCTGAATTGGCCCAATTCATTAAGGAGCCCGTCACCAACGGCAACACGTCCGTCAATCATCCCTGAGCGTAACTGTCAGAGCCAATTAGACTGTGGAGCTGATCGGTCCCGAGCCGCTGTGCTTGTGTCCAGTTTACACAACTAATCAATCACTCAGGGGCTGTGGCAGCGACGGGACACGTCTCGCTTCCCCAGCACTGGTTAACAAAGATGATTTAGGAACAAGATCAACATAGCGACTAATAAAAGGCTTGTTGGGTGATTCATCATTATTTATGAGCCCTGCGATGTGTGTGTGTGTGTGTGTGTGTGTGTGTGTGTGTGCGTGTGTGTGTGTGTGTGTGATTGACACTGTAACATTACTTGAGCTGCACTTTGACCTTTTGCCCCCTCTTTCTCTTTGCAAATAACATGATCAGGAGTACGTTTCAAGATGAGAGAGGACAGGAGCCATGAATGTTTCAGCGTCCTGTCTGCTAGCGGGGTCAGAAGGTGAGACGAGACGAGCCGTGTGACGACGGTTCAGAAAGTCTTCCATCAGCACCGCAGCCACAGCTCATCCCTTATTTACAAAAGGCTGTTGGGTAACGACATTACCTTCCACCTCGTGTTGGCCTCGACACGTTATTTACTTTCTGTCCCAAAACAATGAGGCGTGAACTAATCTGTGGCTTCGAGCACGCACGGGCATCGACGCGTCCGTGACACAGCAACTTTTCTGTCATTGATCAGCGTCCGTCCGCCGCCGGCACAAACAGTGAAACATCTCCCTTCAATGAAGACAAACGACGGAATTAGAGCGGAGATCCAGGAGAAGCGTCGGCGTCGATAACAGACAATTTATCACCGAGCTAAACGGGGATATATATCTATATACGTACATAGAACAAAGTAATCTTGTAGGTTCAGGCAAGCGAGAGGTGCGTCCCTGTCGCGTGCAAGCTGACGCCAACACCTGCGGAGGACGAGGTCCTGGTCGTGGCTGGAAGCCTCCACGTGTTCGGCGGCGGCTGTGTGTCTGGAGACTGGGTGTAATTGGGAAGCGGTGACCTTCTTTCACCAGAGAGAAAGCACACGCGCCACAAACACCCACATTAGACGTCAGTTTGTGTTGGTTTGTTTGTCTGTTTGTTGGGACTCTGTGATTCAACAGAGAAATTAATGAAGAGGATGGACTCTGCTGCGCGGGTTATTTCTGATTCATGCTCATGTGCATAAAGGCCAAATGCCTGTCTATCAATAATTCACTATGCTGTTTGTGTGTGTGTGTGTGTGCGTCTATTCTCTTTGGGGGTGAGTTCTCTTGTCCGCTTTAGATATGGAGAGTTATTTTCACAAAGAACCAACGTAATGTGTAAATAATAATGTTTCCAGAAGGTTGAAATGACACAATCATGTGTTTGATTCAGGACGATCAACGAAAGCAACTAAAATGGTCTAAACTAAGGAAATAAAAATCATCTGTAACCTGATTTTGGAAAGAAACACATGCACAGGACGCATCAAATCGACTGTTCTTCAGTGACGGAAGGAAACTTCATTCCTTCACCGTCTCTCTGGGTTGTGTGAAACTGTCCATCATCATCACGATTAACTATGTGACTGCTTGGGGAGGGTTCGCCCATGTCGCCATGGTAACAAGGAGGTCAAGTATCTCCGATACTTGCCTATTCTTGTGTGTGTGTTTGTAAATAAAGCAGGTAAAAGGGCCACGGACGCTCACGATGCTGTGGAATGTCCACAATACCACCATCACAACGGCACGGGGACGTTTCTTCTACAAACCACAAGAGCTCGGAACTCATTAACACACACGCGCCAGCACATCCAGGACATTTACATATTCATAACGGCAAAGCAGCCATTGTTTGCTGACTATGTTTACAGCGGCGCAAACAGCCAGACATCATTACCGTCTGAATGCTGCGAATTAAATTAAGCGCAATGCGGTTTGCTGGACAAAATGGATTTTTAAATGAACGGCAGAGCGAACGGCACGAGCCGCTTCTCTGTTGTGACATTGAACGGCGAACGGCAGCAACTACCTGGATGTTAAAAGCTGCTGATTGTTTTCCTGCTTCATTTCAGCCGATTCAGTAGAAACACATGATTGTATTCGCCCCAGTCCCCGACACACTGGGTTTAGCATTTATTATACAAAAAAAAGAAAATTCTTTATAACCACAAATTTACATAGTGCGACTTTAATGCAACATCTGGCAAAGAGACAACTTTTTCTATTACCTGGACGTCTATAATTAAATAAAGTGGTTAAAACACGCCCGAAAAGTATCGAGAACGACGCAATGAAGTGGATTCCCATATGCTCAACCGTCGATTCCTCCAGCGGCTCTGAGCGGAGGAAGATAAGGTACGGCACTCAGGACAAAGCCTCTCAGCCCTGATATTTCTTGCAGTTTGGCAGCTCATTTATTGGTTTCCCGAACCATCTATCAAACCATTGAGCTGTGCTGATTGGCCCGCCAGCCGGCAGAAAGGGAGCCCGAATCAATCTGGAGCCAGACTCCTCACTTGCATTTGATTAAGAGTTTGCCTCGCCTGGGAGGTAGAAAGGCTCGCTGCCATTATCATGCAAACTCAGACCTCAGTCATCTCGCTCCTCCATCACCTCGCGCTCTCTCGCTCGCTGTCCCCCTTCGTCTCTTTTTCGAGGGAACGCTTTAGGGCCACGCACCTTTCACGGGCTAAGTACACAAAATTAAGTCAATTGGACCGTCGGCTGCTCACATGGCCGAATAAATATGTGTTTTTTAATGTCATAAAAGAAGGGACGGTGAAAAGGAACATGAGTGTGGGCTCCGCCTTGGTTCCCACCAGTCTCCCTGCTGGCGAAGAGAAGCAGCGAGGTGAAGGCACCAATTAGCTGCACTTAATGAAGCCTAATTAAGTTCCTCCTCTCTTTTTCTTCCCTCTGTCTCATTCTTATTAATCTCAGGCCGGCCTGACCTCAGCGAACGCCGGAGCAGAAAGAGGGGCGATAGTAACCGACACGTGAGCAGAAAAGAAGGATCGGCAGCTTGAAAATCGCTGCTTATTGTATCTACACTCGCTGTGACACAGTTGATGGAGTGAAGACGTCTTCTCTCTGCCTCTTTGAAACACAGAAAAACCGTCTCACCAAAGGCTTCGACTCGGCTTTCACTTGCCTCCAGAACAATCCGTACGTCTGCAGGAAACACAGACCGCAGCCAGAACTCTGGAGGAAAGTTCATCGGGATATAAATGGAAGTTTGAAAGGCTCTGCTGGCTTCATTTTTAAAACAGCTACAGAGAAATCGTTCAACTCCATTTGCTGACAGAAGCTGACTGGCAAAAGTACTAATGTCTGATGTTAAATAACTTTGTAAAACCATGTTGCTTTTATGGAAAATAGATGCTGGAAATGGAACAACATGCAAAACCATGCAAACAACAACAACAACATTTTGAACACACTGATAGAAAAAACATTTTGAACTGATAGAAAAAAATAGCAAACAACTATGACTCCAGCACGGGAAAAGATTACAACTAATTTTTCTGAAAGTTACAACAGTCAGCAAATTAGTAGGAAGTGTGCAGGGTTTTCTCTGAATCTCATCCAATTGACAGTCAGACCTTTGTGCCAGCAGCAGTGTGAGTACGTCACATGTTTTATAGGTCTGTCATGTTTCATGCATCTCGGCCCGTGCTGCTCTCCTCCAAGATGCTCGTGTGTTACTGACAAACCAGCACTTTGGCAGAGTCAATAAACAGTTCAGTCCAGGTTTCAGCAGAGCATAAACATGCTGCACACGCCAACCCATACACACGTAAATCTGCATCATTAAACGGACCCCCTGCGGGTTGTTCATAAACAGGGGAGCCCTCGGAGCGCCGAGTGGCAAAGATGCTTCCATCAATTTGCAGCGGCTGGCGTGTAGGATGAACTGTTAAAGGCCAGAGGACGGAGCTGTGAATTATAAACCCCGAAGACGTGTGTGTGTGTGTGTGTGTGTGTGATGTACAGTACACTTTGTGCATTCAAGTTTTCATAGTATCACACAGAGCCAATAAATACACTGATCGGCTTTAGATCAAAGGCGCCTGGAACCCAACATCATTTTTTAAAAGTCAAACTAATTAGTTGGTACTAAAGAAGGTTGCATATTTCACAGCCCCCCTCCCCCTTTTTTTAAACTGTCACATGGCTGCATTTTTATTGGAGAGTTTTGACACCATCAACGCGCTACGCAGGCAATGATTTGTGTTGTAGGTTTCTAAAAATTCCAGTTTCCTGGGACACACTAAAAGAAACAACAGCAACAACAATAATACATTCTACTAAAAAAATGTCTGCTGTGGGTCAAAACAATCCAATTATTTCAATAGTTTTGTTCCATCTTCTAAACCAAAACTAGCGAAAAAAAAATCAAACTAAATCCAAAAATAATTAAGCAAATCTTATTTCCAGTATTGGAGGCATTTTTCTTTTTTCTGTTCGGAGCCTTCAAATATAAGAACGCCTCTGCTCCGTCAAATCTGGGAGCCCAAACAAGAACAAATGATTTGTGTGTGAGGTGTTTACATGTGTCAACTGTGGCTGGTTCGTCGGGGGTCCCAATTGAAAAGGCATCTGGGATCTGTTGTTCACATGCGGCTAAACTATGATTACAAGCTGCGCTGCTGGCGCGCCGCCCCACGTTACTGCCTTTAGTGATCAGACAACAAAAGCCGCAATTAAGTGAGTGCCAACGTGAACGCTGTCTGTTGTTTGCAAAGCCTTACCGAGCATGAAATAAGCACTGGAGAAGCTATGGGGGCCTCCAGCTCGGAAAAACAACAACGACAACAACGACACAAAAAACACCCCAGTCACATCTGTTAGTGCTTGGACATGATTGATTTGGAAATGAGCTCTGGTGACATCACAGCGAAATAAAGAAGCCAAACAAAGTTGCAAGACAGAGAAACCACCTCCTGGGAGGATATCCCAAGTGACCTTACACCCCAGGAAGGAAAGTCTGGGAAGGGACAGATTTATTGTGTGGTGACGTCTAATATACATCGAGCAGGAGACCTCGTCTTTGTACTTGATACTTCCTGTTCCATAAACTTATGTGGACCTCAGTTCATCTGAAAACAGGGCGAGAGCTGACGACTTCCACAAAAAGTTATGACATCCATAAAACGTGGAACAGCACGGCACTTAGAGAGAGTAGAGCGCTGCCAACGCGCCACAATCCTCCAGATCAGTTGCTGTAATATCCGAGCATGTTCAGAAACAGTCAGCGTCACACTGAAGGTGCAGACGGCTCTGCTGAACTCATTTTCTACATGAGGAGATGTCTGCTGTGCAAAAAAAAAAGTAATAAAATCAAACATTTCGATTGACCTGACGTTCACCTGACACACGCCCTCTAGTGGCTGGAAGCATAACGACGCATTATCATCATCTGTTTCCAGCTGTGTTGTATTTTCTAAAACCACAACCGTCCCCACAGCCGTATGCTGTTTTTTTTTAAAGCAGTGTGACAGCCACAGCGTTGACTCGTCGTAAAGCTCCATTTCTTCTTTGATTTGTAACTGAAATAAAGAAATACAAAGATGAACCACCGCAGATGCCAACCTACATATGTCATATTTATGTGTAAAATATGTAGAATCAACAGTGAACGTCAACAGACTGTTCTCACCTTGAAAAGAGACTTGTTTTTTTGTGTGAAAGTCACATCTCTCGCGTCTGGAGTTTCGAGCGCCTATAATCCAAAGTTTCTTTACAAAAGTGCCAAAAGTCAGATTCAGCAGAGGAAACAGATTTTTAGCGAAAGCGGAGGATGTTTCTAAAGGCACGAGTGCGTGAAGGCAGATGGAATTCGGTCTTGACTGGCTGACGCAGTTGCAGCATTGTTTGAATCAGCTGTTTTTAAGAAGGAAAAAAAGGGAACTTTGTGAAATTAAATGCAATTTGAAAGGTCTGACAGTTGATTGGTGTGAATTATTGACTGGGGTGGGGGTGTCTGTCAGGCAGCAGCGTGTTTTTGAGCTCGGAGGTTTGTGTGTGTGTGTGCGTGCACGCGCTGCCACTCACCCTCCCAGCACACATTCGTCTCCATTCAACGCTGCCACCGATCTATCTTTGTTCACGCAGCAAATCTCTGAAGTCATTAGCGAGCAGCCGACTCACACGCTCACACCCCGGTGCACCGCAGCGCTAGCGAAAACAACGGGAAAAAAAAAGAAAAAGAAAAGCGTACCTTTGTTTGTTCCATTATTAATTTACTTATTTATTCATAGCATCAATAAAACACAACACGGGGCCGGGAGTCTGATGGAGCGATACGGAATCAAATGAGGATCAACAAACTGGGTTTGAAGGGGATCACACCTCACGCAAATTGCCTGGTGTTTTGTTCACGCCACCTGGGTTAGCGTCGCAGGAGATCAGCTCCGGTGAATCACCGAGCAGCTTTCATATGGTGATTTTCACTGGGATTACGCACGTCGAGCGGGAAAGGGCCTCGTATTGTCATCACGGAGCATTTTACAATTCACAATTCATGTTCGAACCTCCGATTCAGAGCTGCGTCGTCCATCCAGGAACAACAGACTGCTAAATGAATCGGCCAACTCTTCCGGGATATGATTAACGTGTTTTTTTTTCCTTATATGCAAATTCTTGTTAATTTAAACTGATTTATGGACTGCAAAGGACGTCAGTTTGGACATTTTTTGACCATCTAGCCTCAAGGAAAATGAATTATTGCGATTATTATGATGATGATGATGATGATTACCATGAATGGTCTCGTCTGCACTTTGACCCCAGCAGACTGACGGGTGGAAACGAGCGAGGCGATGTATAAGACGTTGCGTTCGCAGGAGCACGCCCCCTGGTGGTGGCTAGGATAGAGAATCCCTCCGGGGGGAAACGTCTCCAGAGAGGCAGGAGCTCAGGAAGCATCCTAATCAGACGCTCACACGGCCTCATCCGACGCCGAGCTCTCAGCGGTGATTAGTGAGAATCAGACTCCGTAAAGGAACACGGTGTTACACGGGTCAGATAACACTCAGACAAACTCACCGCGGTAAAAACAAACTCTGTCTCTGAGCAGCAGAGACAGACGCTGTTGTTTCCTGCAGATCGGAAGATACGCGACACGTTACTGTAGTTCACAGAGGTTCCAGACTGTAGGAAAAGATCTTTGTACAACTGATCAGAGGGAAACGTTCTCTGGAAAACGGTTATGGGAGGTGTTTTTAGAGCCGCTTCATCTCTAATTATTTACCAAGTGTTTCCTTCTGTGAGCAGATCCTCCAGTTCCTCTGTGAGCTGCATTGTGGCAGAGTCATGTGCATCAGCGGAGGATATTTTTAGAACCTTTTGTGTCTTCTACGCCCTTACAACCCTCGAAGAGTGAGACGATGGCACAGATTTGGCTAAATGAGGTTTTTTAATGGGGCGTTCAAAACCGCAGCGGATGTCAGAGTCGCTGACGCAAGTTGTCATTTCTGGGGTTGTTTGTGTTCACAACACAACTACACTGTAACAACACATTGTCAACCAAGAAAGAACGTCTGTGTTCAAGGAAATTAGAAAAGAAGTTACTACTGCTGCTGCAGGCTGAGCTCGGGGTCCTCGGGGTCCTCGGGGTGGGTCAGTCCAGTGCAGGGTTCAAAGTTCACTGTCACACTGTCACTATTTCTGGAAGGCCAGCAGAGGTCTGCGCGCACACACACACACACACACACACACACACACACACACACACACACACACACAC
>JBBMJM010116939.1:0-14926 GCA_037832705.1 Centriscus cristatus
ACCCCCCTCAAAATAAAACCCTCTGCATTTGCTTTGTCTCTCTGTCTGTCCTGTCTCTCTCCCACCTGTCTGTCTGTGTCTCTCTCTCACCTGTCTGTCTGTCTGTGTCTCTCTCTCTCACCTGTCTGTCTGTCTGTCTGTCTGTGTGTCTCTCTCACCTGTCTGTCTGTCTGTCTGTCTGTGTCTCTCTCTCACCTGTCTGTCCTCCAGAGTTCCCCAGCTGAAGACAGAAGAAGACTTCTGATTGTTTGGGTGGAACTCTTTGAGGACATTGGTACTCACCTGCTTTGTATGGGTACTACCTGTGGTAATACTGGAACTACTGTAGTACTGACAGTAATGGTACTTGTAGTACTATTAGTAGTAGTAGTACAAGTACTAGTAGTACTACTACAATAGTAGTAGTGGTCGTCATAGTAGTAGTTGTACTAGTAGTACTGTGTACATGTCACTGAACTCATTCGTGTGGAACATGGACTGTATAAAAGACATTCGGACATCGTTTGAACCCAGCAGGCTCCATCAGCCAATCAGAAGCTTGTTTACATTCCACATGACAATCCCAAGTGCGTGTGTGGTTATGACCTCTGACCTTTGTTTTTCCAGAGCGATTTCCTGTGTCTGAGCTTCTGTCAGGGAACAACACAAAACACCTGAGCAGGTAGAAGACAAACTGTACACAGACTGTAAACACCGTGAACACAGTCAACACAGTAAACACTTTGTACTTTTTCCATCTGTCTCACCTGTCAGTGTATCAAACGTTCAGCTCATCTTCATTCATCCTCTACAAACTGGACTCTTCCGGATCCGTTTCCATGGAAACAGCAGTCGAAGATTTGGTTCAGTTTTTCCATTGATGAACAACAGCGTGGTCAACAGGAGGAGTTTGGGTCTGTCTCACCTGTTTGTCTGTTTGTCTGTCTCACCTGTCTGTCTGTCTATATATGTCTCTCCTGTCTGTCTGTCTCACCTCTCCAGGTGTTTTGCTCGTCCAGACGGTGATCAACTGTTGCCATCGGCGACGGTTGGAGAGTGACTCTGCTCCTCCACCTCACGTGAGAAGGAAGCACATGATCAATAACATCATCGTTCGCTATCGCAGTCACTGTTCTGAGCCGGCGTTCTACAGCGCCTTGTTCCACGACCCCTGACCTCCGACCTCTGACCTCCAGCACTCTGGCAACAGCGTTGAATCAGAGAGTTTGATATTCGTTGTGAACACATCGTGGGGACAAAATGTGAGTGTGTCAATCAGTGTGTCAGTGAACGTGTGAATGAATGTGTGAGTCAATGTGTCAGTGTGTGAGTGAACATGTGAATGAACGTGTTAATGAATACATGAGTGAGCATATGAATGAATGTGTGAGTCATTTCACAATAAACAGATGAAACATGTTGGAACTTGATCCTGGGATGTGATTGGTTGACCAACTGCTGACGTCATTGCGTCAGACGTCAACACCTGTCCTCTCCCCCAACCCCCCACTTCCCTCTTTCTCCTCTCCTCATTGTCTACCTGCCGCTCTGCCGGTTGCCGTGGTTACAGCCTCCAGTTACCATGGTGACTTAAGGGCACATGCGGCTCCTCCTCTTTCATATCCTTCATCCAAAACATCATCGATTAGCGGAACGTTTTTGTTGTTAATTTTTTGGGTTTTGTTTTAAGTCACTGAGCTGATCAAAACAACCGTGACGTCATTCTGCTTCCTCTTTGTTCGGGAAGTCGGTGAGGTGGCGAAAAAAAAACTGCTGATCAGCATCTGTGTCTCTGCGGACCCTCCTCCTCTGTCCTCCTCTATCCTGGTCCTCTCTCCTCCGCCCGTCGGTTCTCCCCCTTCTCCGTTCAGCGATGCTCGCCGCGGGCCGCGCAGCCCTCGGAGCTCCGTGTCCCGGTTCTCAGTAAGACCGCAGGTCCGGTGCAGGTCGCGTCTCCGTCATGGTGCAGAAATCCCGGAACGGCGGCGTGTTCCCCGGAGCTCAGGCCGACCAGAAGAAGCTGAAGGTCGGATTCGTGGGTCTGGAGGCCGGCGGGACCGAGTCGAGCCGGGACGGAGCTCTGCTCATCGCCGGTAAGAACCGAACATCCGCCAATTAACGCGTCTCCTAATTGAAGAGACGTGACGTCACGAGACGTCTGACGACAGCTGCCATGCAAACAGATGAGAACGTTCGGGTCGGATTGAGACTGTTTGTCTGTAAGAACTAAACATCTAACGAATCCATTCCAGCTCATTGACGGAAAATCAATAACTGTTCTGATCGATCTGTGAACTGATGAATGAATGACACAACCAGAAAGAATCGATACTGAGAATATGAGCTGCTGCTGCTGCTGCTGCATGGAAACATCTGGACACATGAGACATATGGACAGGAGACATTAGAACGCATGAGACATGTGGACACGTGAGACATTTGGACACATTTTCAGATTCAGATTCACTTTTATTGATCCCTTCGGATGACTTCTTCGGGGATTTTTTTTAATCACATCAGACATATGAGACATGGATATATGGACAAATGTATACATGAACACATGAGACAAGACATATTAGACACATGAATGCATGAGGTACATGGACACATTACACACATGGACACATGAGACTCATCAGGTCATGTGTCATCTGTCGTCATGGTTAATACACTAACATTCACACTCACAAAACATTTTTAATTTTTTTTCTTAAAAAACTGAAGATAAAAAAAAAAAAACATCAGCTGTTCGATCCTACGATGTGCATATGTGTGTGTCCAGGGGGGGACGAGTGTCCTCGCCGGCAGCGCAGCAGCGTCTCTGGCGGGAAGAAGCCTCCAAAGCGGAACGCCCTCTACAGGCGGCTGCAGAACTTCCTGTACAATGTGCTGGAGCGTCCTCGTGGCTGGGCGTTCATCTACCACGCATACGTGTGAGGACACACACACACACACACACACACACACCACTGACTTACTGACAAGCTGTTCAGAGGGGTGGGTGCTTTTCCTGAGGTGGTGGAGCCTAAGAACATCAGGTGTGACGTCACTGGCCCGAGCCAGTCAGATTGGTGGTGAAACAGAAAACGTTGCTGATCAATACCTGTGATCAGGTGTCACACGCTCACTCTTCCTCCTGAAACTCTGATCTCATTTCAGCAGTACCTGATACCCCCACCCCTCCTCCCCCCCAGTAACAGTTCAGTGGGTTTAAAAAGAAACTCCTGTCCAGTGTCTGCTGTTGTCATGGTGACAGTCTCTTGTCCCGTGCAGGTTCGTTCTGGTGTTCTCCTGCCTGGTTCTGTCCGTGTTCTCCACCATCAGAGAGTACGAGAAGAGTTCCGAAGATGCTCTGTACATTCTGGTAAACCGTCAGTCTGTCAGACGATCGCGTTCATCGATCGACGTTCATTGATGACCTGATCATGTTGCTCTGTCACAGGAAGTGGTGACCATCGTGGTGTTCGGGGTGGAGTACATGGTGAGGATCTGGGCGGCGGGCTGCTGCTGTCGGTACCGAGGGTGGCGAGGACGGCTGAAGTTCGCCCGCAAACCGTTTTGCGTCATCGGTGGGTCGCACGCACGAGCTAGCGACTGACGTGCGGGACGAGCGCTGACCTGTCGCCCCTCTGTCTGCAGACATCATGGTGCTGATCGCCTCCATCTCCGTGCTGGCGGCCGGGACGCAGGGAAACGTCTTCGCCACCTCGGCGATTCGCTCGCTGCGTTTCCTCCAGATCCTCAGAATGATCCGGATGGATCGGCGAGGGGGAACCTGGAAGCTGCTGGGCTCCGTGGTGTACGCCCACAGCAAGGTGTCTGTCCACTTGTCTGTCTGTCCACCTGTCTGTGGCGTCCCCCTGCATGTGTGCGTATGTGTGAGTCAGCAGTCTGTCTGTCTTCGTATCGACATCGGTGTGTGTGTGCGTGTGTGCTTCTCACATGAGAGATGAACCCTTCCACTCGACCATATTCCCGGTGCTACATTTGTGCTAGCATACGTTGGAGTAGCGTTATCACATGAGTACACGATTGCTTGACCTGTCCCTTCAAGTTGAGAACCGCCATGTTGCTGTCATTACGGTAATTCGCCCAGTTCCCATTGGCTCAGGAACCATTCGATGTTTTCTCCTCCTCCCCTAGCTCCTTCTTCACACCAGGTAGGGCAACGAAGTGCGACATCTCAGCTTCCAGTGACCATTCAGTGTTTCCGTATTGCGCAAACAGTCATGTAATTACGGTACTCTAACGTACGCTAATGCGACTGTATCGTCAGTGAAATGTCGGTGTTACAGGGGTAAAGAGGATGCAGGGATGGACCGTCATGTGACTCTGTCCCTGCAGGAGCTGATCACAGCCTGGTACATCGGCTTCCTGTGTCTCATCCTGGCCAGTTTCCTGGTTTACCTGGCAGAGAAAGAAGACAACGACCAGTTTGAGACGTACGCAGACGCCCTGTGGTGGGGACTGGTGAGACAACTGAGGATTAGCACGTGTCCCAGCGCTGTTTGTGTCTTCTGGTCTTGAGCTCACCCGTGTCCTCCATGTCTGTCAGATCACCCTGACAACGATTGGTTATGGAGATAAGTTCCCAATCACCTGGAACGGACGTCTGCTGGCAGCAACGTTCACTCTAATTGGAGTCTCCTTCTTCGCTCTGCCGGCTGTGAGTCACCTGAGGTCACCTGAGGTCACCTGACGTTGTCTTTGGTCACTTACCTGTAAGTGTGTGTGTGTGTGTCAGGGGATCCTCGGTTCTGGGTTTGCTCTGAAGGTTCAGGAGCAGCACAGACAGAAACACTTTGAGAAGAGACGGAACCCAGCAGCTGGACTCATACAGGTGCGTTCTTAGAATATCTGGAATCATACAGGTGTGTTTTAGAACATCTGGACTTCCATCACTTCCTGTCCCTGCAGGCGGCGTGGCGGGTTTACGCCACAAATCTGACTCGAACTGATCTGACATCAACGTGGGATTATTACGAGAGGACGGTGTCTGTGCCCATGTACAGGTGAGAGATTCCACCTGTCCTCCAGCGTCTCATGTCCAGGAACGTCTCACTGTGTCTGTTCCTCCAGGTTGATTCCACCTCTCAACCAGCTCGATCTCCTGAGGAACCTGAAGAACAAGTCCGGACTCTCATTCAGGTTCGTCTGTTGGTTCATCTTTGATTGAAGTCACTAGAACTTTCTTCTAACACCTACCGTGTCCACAGGAAGGACGTCCAGCCGGAACCGTCCCCCAGGTCAGTGTCTCCCATGGTGATGAAGATGCTGATGATGACGAGATGATGGTGATGATGTTGATGATGTTACGTCTCTCGTCCCGCAGTCAGAAGGTCAGTCTGAAGGAACGTGTCTTCTCGTCTCCTCGAAGTTCAGGAAACAAAGGAAAAGCTTCTCCACAGCATGGTGAGGAGGGGGAGGGAGGGTCACATGTGATCCAATTGTACATCATAGTCTTCATCAGGCGCATCGGTCGCTGAGGTTTGAAGAGTAAAGAAAGTTCGCCAGCTAGAGACAGTGAGACATTACTGTGTGGTGGGTGAAGATGTGTGTCCCAGAGAAGGTCAGAGAAGGTCCTCAAAGGTTCCTTTGGAACAAGCAGAACAAACTATCTCCTCTGTCCAGTGGTTCCTGTCGTGGGTTCAGGTGTTGCTCCTGGTATGAGTCCTGGGGGTCCTGGGGGTCCAGGAGGTGTCCAGGCGCTAAGGAGGTCTCCCAGCATAGAGCCCAGTTTGGAGGAGAGTCCCAGCAAAGTTCCTAAGAGCTGGAGCTTTGGAGAACGCAGCAGAACCAGACAGGCCTTCAGAATCAGAGGAGCCGCCTCCCGCCAGAACTCTGAAGGTAAGAAGGTCTGAAATTCCCCAAAGGTCCACCAGAAACAACAATGGTAAGTTAGTAGATGAGATGATGCAGCTTCAGCAGAAGAAGAAGCTGAGAACCTGAGAAAAGATCCACACTGGCCCACAGCAGATCGTCGTTGTTTCCATGGAGACTAACACATCATCACAGCTCATACACTAACTTCATCCACATGAAGGAGGTAGGAGAGACAGTAAGGTGCTAGGACAGACGGGAAGAGGAGGTAGGAGAGATGGGTAGGTGGTAGAAGAAAGGGTGAGGTAGGAGAGAAGGTAAGAGGAGACAATGAGGATGAATGGTCTAGAACGTCGTGAGAGGACGAGATGGTTTCACTGGTCAACTCTCATCATCTATACGTTCCAGACTGGTGTCAACTGGATCTGTCTGGTTTTAACTGTTTTTTCTGGTCTGGTCTGAACCAGAACTTTGCGGTTGAAACAGGTTCTGACTGGTCTGAACCAGTCCTGTCCGGTTGAAACAGGTTCTGTTAGGTTTGAACTGGTTCGTAGTGTTTTTTTATTTGGTCCTGTCTGGTTTTCTGTCTGGCTCTGACTGGTTTTAACCAGTTTGGACTGGTTTTAACTGGTTGTAGTGGGCTGGAACTGGATCAAATGCCTGTTTAAACCCCTCTGGTTGGTTTCCAACTTGTTGTGGAAACGTTCACTCTGATGACATCATAGGAGGTGAAAGGTTGTAGATGTTTACAAACGCCAAAGACATCTGTGGTAGTCATACAGGAACCGGTGTTCCTTCTTCCTCATCACTGTTTCTGCCCGTTGGTGATGATGATGATGATGATGATGAAGGTGAGTCCAGTGGAATCTGTCCCTCACTGACTCCTGTTCTACTCGTAGTGCTGATAGAGATGCAGGACGAAGAGTTCAGACAGAAGAGCTCCCCAGGTCAGCGCACACACACACACACACACACAAACACACACACGCACGCACACCACCTGTTCATGCGTGTGTGACGCGTCGCTGCTGTCGTCGCAGACGCCAGCCTGCCAGGAGAAGACATGGTGGACGACAACAAGAGTTGCCAATGTGAGTTTGTTCCTCAGGATCTGACCCCGGGGTTAAAGGTCACCATCAGAGCTGTCTGGTACGAACTCCTGTTTATATGTGTGACTTAAAGACCATTTTATTTTTCATTTGTTGCTTTGTTCATCATTTATTTGCTCTTTATTATGTACAGAGTTCATTCTGCTATTCACGTTACTTTTTGATTTTCTTTTATTTATTTTTGCTCACCCCAGGTTAAAGGTCACCATCAGCTGTTGGGTAAGAGTGTGACATCCCGTTAGACTCGTTTGTTTTCTGTCGTTTCCCGCCACCAAAGCTCCTTCTTGTCGTCATCACGTCTCTTTTCCATGAACACACGACTCTGCTGTCCCTGTCGCTTGTGCCGTCATCCGTCCCTCGCTGTTGAAACTTTCCACGTCCTCCACGTCCTTCCTGGAGCAATAATCTGCTGAGTCATCAGCTTCTAATGGTCCAGGTTTGGAACAAGAGCCAAACACAATCTGGAGGGTTCAGTGAGAGATTTTGTAGTTTCCTTTCGTCTTTTCTTCCACTTTGTTTTGATCCTGGACCACATCTCTGTAGACCTCGTCAGTCCCAGGATCTGTCCTCTTCCTGCTCCAGGTCTGATGGGACACAGCTGCTCTGGTTCTGCCTAGCAGCTGATGCTCTGTTTGGCTCTGTTGGACTTTCTAGCAGCAGGCGTCTGCCTTCTATCCCCTGGTAAAGAGGTTTTGGGCGTTTTTTTCCCCAGCCTGGCTGGTGGTCCAAAGGACGGTGTTGTATTATACCAACATAATTGTAGTTGTGATGTTGGGATATACGATATATATATATAACTCAATCAAACTCAAATGAACGTTAACGTTTCTGGCAAGATCCGAGAGAGCAGCTGATCTCCTCAGACGTCCTCTCAAAGAAACCTCTCGAGGATCCCCCAGGTCCTTTTTAGGTCTGTTAACACAAGCGAAGTGGTAACTCTTGAAGGGTTAACAGTTCAGTCAGGTGGTCGAGTCAGTGTCTGAGCACCAGGTCACTTCCTGTTTCCTGTGTGTCCCTCAGTATCATGCGGTTCATGGTGTCTAAGAGAAAGTTCAAGGAGAGTCTTCGTCCTTACGATGTGATGGACGTGATCGAGCAGTATTCAGCCGGACACCTCGACATGCTCGCACGCATCAAGAACCTTCAGTCAAGGTACATGTTCTTCTCATGTGAGGACCTTTTGTAAGTTCAGAGAAGCGGCTGCGTTGGCGTCTGGAGGAGAGACATTGTGTCAAAAAGATGATCACGGGCTTGTGCTTCGCCCCGTTTGTCAGGGTGGATCAGATCGTCGGCAGAGGGACTCCGATAGCAGACAAGGACCGTCCCAAAGCGGCTGGGGAGGAGCTGCCGGAGGACCCGAGCATGATGGGACGGCTGGGGAAGGTGGAGAAGCAGGTAACCAGCCAGACCCAAGCACCAGGGGTCCCCTGTGCACCTTCACTTCTTGATTTGTCCTCTGCTGGTCTGATGTTCTTCAGGTGCTGTCCATGGAGAGGAAGCTGGACTTCTTGGTAAACATCTACATCCAGCGAATGGGAATCCCTCAGGCCGAGACCGACGCCTACTTCGGATCCAAGGAGCCCGATCCCGCTCCCCCGTACCACAGTCCGGTGGACCAGCTGCAGAAGAGCCAGTCCATTTCCAAGATCCTGCAGTACGTGTCCTCAAGTCCATGAGTTTTCTTGCTCAGTTCTCCAGAGCCCGACACGTCAGAACCTGTCGTTAACTTGCTGTTGTGTGCAGGGTGTTGCCCGGTGATGTGGAGAAGAGTCGTCCAGTGACAAAGATGGTTCGTTCCAGCAGCTCCACCGGACCCAGGAACTACAATCCCCCGACCTGTCCCCCCTCCACCTCCTGGCAGCCAATCAGCTCCCAGCTCCACCAGCAGACCCCAGCCCCTTCTCAGTGTAGCCACGGCAACACCCCCAGTCCAGTGGGGGATGGGTCGCTAGTTCGACTTCCACCGCCACCGGCTGGAGAACGACACGGCGGCAACCGACCGAACCGGCACAGCACGGGAGACCGGGGTGGGGTGGAGAGACCAGAGAGGGGAGGGGACAGGGCCAATGGGGCAGGAGACCGGGGCGGAGCAGGGGAGGAGGTGAAGCCGGACAGCGACGCCTCCATCTCCATCCCGTCCGTGGACCACGAGGAGCTGGAGCGCTCGTTCAGTGGGTTCTCCATCTCCCAGTCCAGAGAGAACCTGGATTTCCTCAACAACGGCTTCTACTCCAGCAGCTTAGGAGATCGCCAGCGGGGCGGGGGTGGGGGCGGGGCATCGCACTGCGCCGCCATCCGACCCTACATTGCCCAGGGGGAGTCAGACTCGGACTCTGAGCTCTGTGCCCCCTCGCCACATTCGGACCGGGCCTGGACCGGAACCAAGTAGACCCAAACGCAAACCAGGACAAAACCAGCAACAACAACAAAAAAAGAAAACAGAAAACAAAAAAGACTGAAATGTTAATGGTAAATTCAGGGGGCGGAGTCAAAGGCTTAAAACACCAGCGCAGTTCAAATGAAGCATCATGGGAAAAAAACACCAGCTGACATTTACGCTAGCATGTCACGCTCACGTCTGATTGGTTCACTCTTGGACACGCCCGTGTCTGATTGGTCGCTTGTTCCCATATTAAACACACATTTAAGGACATTGTGAGAGCGCCTCAGATGGCTATCACAGTTCATCCAGATGCAGGTGTTCTACTGCCCCCCACAGGCAGGAAGTCACAACTACTTCAGCAGCAGGTCAAACAACAGATGGAAAACATCGAAGTTAAAAATATTCAGGGAACAATCATATGCATCTTTCCACCAGATGTTCAGATCACTGGATCTTCAAACACATAAACAAGTTACTGCAAACGTTCTACATGTCAACACTTGTGTGTCAGATGTTTCATTCGGTGTGATGACATGTCACAAACGTTCATGTTGTCCTCCAGGATCATATTTAATCTCAATAACTTTAATATATCAGCAGCTTCTATCATCCAGCAAGTTCTACTTCTAATCAACTGAACAAACTTTACTTAATTGTCACATCAGCTGAATTGTGTCGAGTCATCAAACTGAGCTCATGTTCATTTCCAGACAAATATTAAACAACTGACTCTGGACAAATGTCATGTTTTCTCATTTCACCTCAGACTTCGCAACAGCAACCGTTTTCAACTGTTTACTTTGGTTTTGTTTTATTATTCTAACGTTACTTTCATTACTTCTTAGTAACTTTAACAAGGAGGATTTTGTTTTAAGACAATTTGAGACTAATTTGTGTGTTTGTGTGTGTGTAGATGCGTAGTTCACATATTTAGAACAAAAACCATTATGATGATTTTAATTCTGTTTAATAAAGAACATGTATCTGCAGGTTACAGTTATTTGAGAGAAGACAAGTGGAAATCATTTACAAAGAGCAGGTAGGAACATAGAGGCTGCTGCTCCCGGCCGCCATCTGGGATCAGACTCACTTCCTCTTGAACCTGAAGGACGAATTAAAAACTGAGCAACAACAAAACAAACTGAGAACAAAAAGAACGCAAAGTTTGGTTTGTTTCTTTGAAACGCTGCAAGAACCAAAAACACATTTGAACCTTGTTCTTGTGGATGTGAACATTGATTGAATGAGGAATTTTCTCGGTAGCTAGCTAAGCTTAGCGAGCAAAAGCTATCTAGCCAGTTAAGCTTAGCGGGTAGAAGCTAGCTAACTTGTGCTGATGTGACTTAAAAGAAAAACTTCTAGGTATCGATCTATTAGTGTAAAAGAAGAACGAAGTTTGACTCCAGGTGATACAAAACGTACCTGGAGCCTCCAGAGCGTTTCTTGTTCTTGTTCAAACCCAGACGCTTCCTGTCTGCAAAGGACGGCCTGCGAGCAGACAGACAGGTGGTCAGACACACACAGAGACAGACAGACAGACAGACAGACAGACGGAGCGTGTCCCACCCTGCCCTGTAGGACTTCAGAGCCTTGCTGCTGGTGTTTGTCAGCTCCTGGTCAAACACAGACTTCCTGCCTCCTTTTCCTTTCTTCTGATTGGCTGTGGACAGACGCAGGTTCAGTGGCCAGGTGAATGTGTGTGTGTGTGTGTGTGTGTGTGTGTGTGTGTGTGAGAGTGTGTGTGTGTGTGTGTGTGTGAGATGTCACTTGGATCTTTCGGACCTTTCACTGGTGGCTCGTCCTCCGGCATCGCTCTCGCTCTCTTTGGCCGTCGCTCCCTCTTGGCCGCTCGCTCTGCAAACATCTGAGCCTTCAAGACCTCAAACTGGGCACGTTCCTCCGCCTGCGGACAGACGGGTGAGAGATCCACACGGACGCATCACATGACGTTCGCCTGATGTCCTCCCTGTCCTCCTGATGTGGAACACCTGATCGATCGGTCGATCAGTGATGGTCCGCCTGAAGAAGAAACGTTCTCACCGTCGCGTCCTTCTTCCTGCTTCCTTCCTTCATGAACTGCTTCCTCTTCTTCTTCCCCCTCAGAGCGTAATCAAACTCCTGCAGAGCCTTCGACACTGGAGCACAGAACACGGGTTCACTGAGGTTCTGTGGAGAGGTCAGCTGCACAGGTGTGTGTGTGTGTGTGTACGAACTCACTGCGGATCTGTTTTCTCTCCTGCTGGGTCTGAAACCAAACTCTCTGTGAGTCAGTGGACGTTCCATCGAGACGCTTCTGAGCCACACTCAACTACACACACACACACAAAGTCGGTAATTAGTTTACAGAGTTGATTGAAATGAAATTGAGGAGTGAGGTCATATGACGTGGGGCGAGTGGGCGTGGTCACACGGGCGCACCTTGGCCTCGGAGGCAGCCAGTTCTCTCTCCTCTCTCTCCAGCTTCACCACTGCTTCCACGTCCTTCTCCAGCTTCGTGATCAGGTCTCTGAACTTCAGCACGACCTCTGGAAGAGACCGACAGACACACAATCAAATCATGCAATTGCAGTAACCAGAATCCAAAACTCCCACAGTCCCTGAACTGCTCATCATCACTATCTGCAGCATCCTCTATCGCCCCGTCTGTCTGTCACTCTGTCGCTCCGTCCACCCGTCTGTCTCTCCGTCTGTCTCTCCCCTCAGGCGAGCGTACCTGTCGGCAGCACTCGGGCTTTCACCGGGTTCTTCGCGGCCTTCACCACGTCCTTGAGGACCTTCCTCTCCGTCTCTCCGACCAGGGACACGGAGCGTCCCGAGCGTCCGGCTCTGGCGGTTCTTCCCACGCGGTGGACGTAGTGTTTGGTGGTGGACGGCATGGTGAAGTTGATCACCTGGAGGAGACACAGACCGGGTCACCACCAGCTGTCAGCAGCTGGACCTCCAGCTCGGACCTCCGACGCCTCGCTCACCGTCTTCACGCCGTCGATGTCCAAACCTCTGGACGCCACGTCGGTCGCCACCAGAATGTCGATCTGCTCGTCTTTGAAGCGCCTGGACAACAAGCGGGTTTCTATTGATGGTTCCACCTCAGGTTCTCTGGTGTGAGTGTGTGTGTGTGTGTGTGTGTGTGTACCTGAGGTTCTCCAGCCTCTGGTTCTGGCTCAGTTCTCCGTGCAGTTCTCCGACCTTCAGACCCATTAGTCCCAACAGGATGTGCAGCCTGTGAGCTTGTTTCCTCGTCTGGGTGAACAACATCACATGGTCCTGGAACGTCCGCGTCAGCAGAGCTAAGAGGACGGAGAACAGGACGGAGAAGCGCTGTTGGAGACCCAGAGGAACCTGGCAGGAGGAGCTGTGTGTGTGGTACCAGCCGTGGTTCTACTCACCGGCCACCACAGCCTCCCTGTCTCCCTCGCGGTTCGGTCGGATGCGGACGAACTCCTGCCTCAGGTACGGAGCCACGTCGGTGTTGCTGTTCACGAAGATCCTGGTCGGCTGTTTCAGGGAGACGGCGGCCAGGTCCTTCACCTGAGGACAGGTCACATGACACTGTACCGCCTGCAGGCCGCGGGGTGTGTGTGTGTGTGCGTGTGCGTGCACGTACCTCCTCCGTCATGGTGGCGGAGAACAACATGGTCTGTCTGTTGTAGGAACACAGCCTGATGATCTCCTTCATCTGTTCTTCAAAGTACTCGTCCAGCATCCTGAGAACCCGACAACGGGCAGAGTGAGTCAGCGGTTCCGGTTCTCCCCCCCCCGACTGCCCCGACCCCGTTACCTGTCGGCCTCGTCCAGGATGAGGATCTCGATGTGCGACAGCTCGAAGCTCGGCGTGTTGTGCAGGTGATCGATCAAGCGGCCCGGTGTGGCGATGAGGACGTCTGGCCCCGCCCTCAGCGCCGCCTCCTGGGACTTG
The DNA here is from genome assembly GCA_037832705.1 of Centriscus cristatus. Classification (NCBI taxonomy): domain Eukaryota; kingdom Metazoa; phylum Chordata; class Actinopteri; order Syngnathiformes; family Centriscidae; genus Centriscus; species Centriscus cristatus. The sequence continues at coordinate 13,211 of JBBMJM010116939.1, forward strand.
AGGTCCAGCCCCCCTGCAGACAGAACCCATTGGTCACGGGCCCACCACCTGACCGGTGACGTGACGACGAGGGGGAGGCAGCGTACCGACGGCCAGGCAGGTGGTGATGGACGTGAACTGAGCCAGCTGACGAGACACAGAATGAACCTGGATCCCCAGTTCTCTGGTCGGAACCAGAACCAGAACCCGGGTCACCTGGGACGTCCTGGGCTTATAAACCAAACGCTCCAACACGGGTAACATGAAGGCTGCCGTTTTTCCTGCGCGCACACACACACACACACAGAGCTTTATTTCATCTGATTTCACTGTGAGCATCAAAGTGTCAGTCGGAGTGTGTGTGTGTGTATCTGAGTGTGTGTGTGTGTGTGTGTGTGTGTCACCTGTCCCGGTGGCGGCGCAGGCACACAGGTCTCTCCCCAGCAGCCCGACAGGAACACACGCCTTCTGGATCGGTGTTGGTTCTTTGAAGCCAAGAGCGGTAATGGCCTGGAGAGGGGGCGTGGACGGTTACCATGGCGACAGGTGTTTATGGACGTGTTGTGGGGCGACTCTGACGTGCGTCAAAGATACAAAAGTGCTTGGGATCGAACGTGTGCGGGGGCAAGTTTCACCTTCAGGATCGGTCGAGACAAGTTCATGGTGTCAAAGGTCAGAGAGTCGTCGTACTGAGACGCGTCCTCATAGAACGACTCCGGGGCCTGGACGGACGGACGGACGGACAGAGACACACACGTTAGCAGCAGCTGGACCTCAGGTGCTTCACACACGTGACCCTCCACTCACCTCCTCTCCCGTCTTCCTCTTCTTCCCCCGTCGTTCCTTCTCTCTCAGCGTGTCTGACGGAAAACAGGAAGTGAACGTTTGTCGACGACAGGAAACAGGAAGTGATCATTTGTTGACGACTGAACCACTGAAGATCAAAGCTTCTGCTGGATGCTCACCTGATCTGGTCAGAATTTCTTCATCACTTGAGTCAAACTCATCGACCTCCTCCTCATCTTCATCCTCCTCCTCCTCCTCCTCCTCTCCATCCTCTCCATCATGTTCTCCAGAGTCGTTCTTCTCGTCATCTTCATCACTTTTCACCGCACAGTCTCCTGCTGCGTCAGGTTCCGAGGATTTCTCCTGCCAAGCACCGGGACGTCTTTAAGGACAGGAAGTAGAACCCACCGACAGGAAGTAGAACCACACACGTACCTCTGCTTTTCTCTTCTTTCGGATCTTCTCAATCTTCTGATCCAGGGTCGTCGGCGTTCTCTACACACACAGAGCGTTATGAAAAAAACAGCCGGAGAACATGACTCAGCGGATTAAAGAACCCCCAGGAGCCGACACAAAACCCTCTAGAACCAGTGGGTGACTGTGGAACATTCAACAGGTCCAGAGACACAAAGAACCAACTGGAGAACGTGAACATCTCCTCGTTCTACTTGGTGAGATAGAGCCAACAACTTGTGACAGAACCTTCTGCTGGGTTCTACCTTCTTCTTGAGCTGTTTCATGACGTCAGCTAGGACCCAGTCGTCGTTGTCGTTCAGTCCATCTCGTTCCCCGAAGACGAAGTCGTTGTTGAAGTCTCCGCCCCCCCGACGCTGGTTCCCCAACTTCTTCTTCCTGTTCAGCACGATGGGACGGTCCTGACACACACACACACACACACACACACACACACACACACACACACACACACACACACACACACACACACACACA